>PVKZ01009113.1:0-12394 GCA_004027375.1 Macroglossus sobrinus
GTGTGTGTGTGTGTGTGTGTGTGTGTGTGTGTGGAGAGGGGACAGAGGTTTATGTTATGGCTCACGTGGTCGCGGGGCTGGCAGTCTGCACGGCGGGCCAGCAGGCCAGGGACCCAAGACGCAGCTGATGTTGCATTCAAGTCCGAAGGCCGTTCGCTGGCAAAATTCCTTCTTGACTGGGCGAGGTCCGTCTTTCTCGTGCATCTTTCACCTGATTAGACCAGGCCCACCACAGGAGGCTTTCCTCGAAGTCTGTTTGTTTGCATGTTAGTCTCATCTAAAAAAATCACCGTCTCAGCGATTTCCAGACTAGTGTTTGGCCAAATATCTGGGAACCGCGGCCCGGCCAAGCTGACACATAAAATTCACCGCCACGGGCCATGTGGGCGCACGTGTCTGCGATTTGCCTTAGCTCAGCGCAGACAGACTCCGGCTGTCCGAGCAGCTTCATGCTTGTCACCTCGCCCGAGAGCTGCTGTCCCCAGAGTGAGATGAGGGCTTGGAATCCGGGATCTGACAGACCAGGTTCACGCCCCGTCCTAACCGGTCCCTTCGGCACACTCACTCCTCCAGGCCTCGGTCTCCTCGCCTGTGACGTGGCGGTGATTGGAGTCCCACGTCACGAGGGGGGGCCGGGAGGATGCGGGTCCGAGGCTGGGGGCGGGGCCTGGCTCTCTAAACGTTTGCCATCACAGTTTCTCCCGGCCCTGCAGCAGCCCCGGGCCGCGTGGGCGGCTGGCCGGCCTTGCCCTTACTTCACGGGTGACGAGCTGATGCCCGAGGTCCCATGGCCGACATACAGAGGAGGGAGGACGCTGGCCTTCCGCCTCCTGGCCAGCGTCCCCTCTCTCCATCCGGAGCCGATGATGTGTAGACAAGGTTGCAGGGGGCATCTCTCGTTAATGGCAGGCTCTGCTCTTTCAAATGATAGACACTTACTCAGCAAAGGGGCAAGGGACCCCGAGAGCAGCTTTGAGAGAGCTCCCAGCTGTGTGTCCATCAGTTCTGCCTTTCTGCCCTCCGTGTGTCCCAAGCCAGATAAATCCTGCAGCCTTGGGACGCAGTTCAGGAAGCTTCCCGGTCATCTTGATATTTTTTTATGCGGTGGCTTCCTGTGTCGTGATGGAAACAGCCCTGGAGGATTTCAGGAGTCTGCTCTGTCCCGAGCTTGCCATGTAACCCTCACTTCTCCAAGCTCTGTCCCCCCGCTCTGCTAAAGATGGGCGAGAGGCAGGGAGGGGTTAGGAAGGAATTACTGAGGGGCCCGCGGCCCCTACATCGGGTCCTCCATCATCTCCATGGCTTTGTGGCCCCCGCAGCTTCAGGGTTTAAAAGGTCCAAAGGAATGGCCTTTCATTTTTTTTTTGTTTTGTTTTTAATTTCTCATTTCCGGGGCCTCATGGACGCCCTGGGGCTGATCTTTATTTAGTCTCTTTGTTGTAGGGAGGGATTGTGACCCCTTTCTGACCCCTTCCTTGGCTTCTGAGATCAGGGGACACTTTTACTTGAGGCAGAGCCGAGCGCTCCGTCCTGGTGGACAGTCTGTCCTGCGTCTCTGGGGGAGGGGTTCTGTCTGTCGCCGTGTCTGGTGTCGGTTCCGGGCTCGGGGTTTTGCTGCTGCTCCGGGATGCCCTGTTTCTCCTCCATCTTTCGTCTGCTTCAGTTGTCACCCCAGACTTTCCTCAGAGTCCCCGTGAGACTTCTGCTCACGTGGTCACAGCCGTCCTGTGTCCCCCCGCACACCAACCTGGGTGGCGGGCCCACGCCCAGGGTCCGCAGGCCAGCGCCGGCCTGCGACCAGATAAGTGCGGCATTGCGCGTAAGCTTCTAGAACCTTCTAGAAGCATTCGTTGGACGTCACTTAACTTACGTCTGTTTAATCTAAATTTAAAAATCGGGGCGTGTGTGCCTATTTTCTTACTTAGTGTTTCTAATCGTTTGTTTATATTTATATGTTATCCAGTGATAAATCCAGCACTGGGGAAGGAACCCTGGTTATTTACCACAGGGGGTTTGGGGAGACCTGTGCTGGGCACGCCTTGGATATGCCCATTCTGCAGATGGGGAGACCGAGGCTGGGGGGCATGCAGGTTTAGGATTCGTTTTCTAGCAGAAATGATGGCCTTCCCAGGCCGGGCTGGCCGGCTCCCACAGAACGCCGTGGGAATCTGGATGATGACCTCATCCCCCGGGTGATAAATACACGTCCTCCTGGCCTCGTCACCATGAGCTCTCCCGAGGACGACGTCTGGACACCCTGGCCTGTGTGTGTCCTTTGCTTAGTTCCTCCCCAGGGGAAAGTTCTTTGAATTGGAGAGGGACCCTCACCATATTGTAATAGCCCCGAGGAAGAATGTGCTGTGCGTAGCTGGTGTATGTAAGTCATGTCATATCGGATTTTGTAGCAGAATTACTACCACGTTTCGGCGTAACCGTGGTTTTTTTTCCATGGTGCGTGTGTGATACGCTCTTGGAAGAGACAGAAATGTGGACGGGAGAGGAAATGGGGAGACACACCCCGCTCCCGTCAGACCCCGTTCCTTCTCAGGCTTTTTTCTGTGTCTTTTTTGCTCCGTGCTTGTCCCGCCCAGCGTGGTTGTCATGGCTACCGAATCCTGATTGACTCGTGATGCTGTCTTCTGTCGGTGGAAGAGTCCTCGGGGTCAGACAACTTGCTTGTCAAGGATTTCTAGAGATTCCTCCCACCCTTGGCGGTGTCCCCGTTAAAAGGGCTGATCTGTTTCTTTAAGCCAGGACGCTTAGGGGAATCCTGCCCCGTGAAGTCAGGGCCCCTGACCCCCACCGGGTCTCTGTCCCATTGCCCTGTTGCATTTTCCGTTGGGAGCGGGGGCCTGGTCCTGTGCGCGTGCTGGCCCACAGAGCAGGTGCTCACACACTTTTCCTGAAGGAATCGAGTGAGTGATAGCGATGACAGGCACAGAACTGAGCTTTGCAGGCGAAGCCGTATAAAATGAGTGTATTCGTTTTCTGGGGCTGCTGTCACAAAGTGCCACAGCACGGGGGCTGAGACCGCAGACGTTGTGTCCTCACGGTCGGGAGGCGAGGGTCTGGATCGAGGTGTCGGCAGGGCTGGCTCCTTCTCAGGCTGTGGGGACAGATCTGTCCCCCGGCTTCCGGTGGCATCCCGTCCATGTTCCTTGTCTTGTACGTTGCCGTCCTCTTCCTGTTTCTTCGTGTCACTTTTCCGACGTGTGTCTGTCGCTGTGTCCACGTTCCTCCTCTCTATAAGGACACAGTGACATTGGGTTCGGGCTCACCTTGATGACCTCTCCTTACCTTGATTATCTGCAAAGACGCGTCTCCACAATGCTGTCACATTCACGGGTGCTGGGGGTTAGGGCTTCGGCATCTTCTGGGGGGACACAATCCAAGCCACAGCAGCGCTCAGCGTGGTAATAGACCTTTTAGAGGACGTTCAAGGACATTTATGAGCGCGAGTCTGTTTTCTAAAAAGATAAGATGCATGGCGAGCGGTCAGAAGGTGCACAAGTGGGCATTACGGCCGGATGTTTACGAGGAGATAACCATTCAGAGTGTCCTCCGGGGGTAGACGGGGCGCTGCGTGAGGGTGAATGTCTTTGCCTGTGTCGCCCCGTAGCTAAGGTCTCCGAGATGGAGGAGGAGCAGGAGGACCCCTACCTGAATGACCGCTGTCGAGGTGAGTCACTGCCGCATCCTCCCAAGGCCCATTTGCTGGTTAATGGGGCCGAGAAAGTCACTGGGAGGGTGACTCAGGGTCCCTTGGGAGCTGCCCTTTGGCTGGGAGCTCAGGGCACCACTGGACTCCTTGTCCCCAGCTCCCCTCGCTGGGCCTGGTGGGCTCAGGGAAAGGGTCATGGGTGACGCTCGAGTTCAGAACCCCCCTCTGCAGCGTCCACTGAGCGTGACCCAGCCCCCAGGCTCTGAGCCGTGCATACCAGCTTCCCCAGAAGCTGGGACCCCCCTCGAGGTTGGGGCGAGGTGACGTGACTCTCTTGGAGCCCACCTGTGCCACAGTCCCGTCCATTTGCAAAATTTAAGAGTTAGTAGGGCCTCGCAGGGTTGTTTTTCATATGATCAACCCTATTTTCTCTTTCCTGGGACATTCCGGCGTGTCCAGACGGGCAGGTCTGCACACAGGTTCCTTCCGCAGCTTGCCCTGCGGTTGGGGTGTGAATTAGGGAGCCAGTTTAGTCACCAGCGACGTGATCCGTGTTCAGTGACAGTCCACACGGAGGCCTGGGGGAGGGGCAGGGCAGAGAGCCCCGGAAACCCTCTGAATCCTCCCTGAGGGGCGTGGGAGGGTCTTCGTGGGGGAGGGTCTTCCTGGGGGAGGGGATGACGGGTTTGCAGTGGCTGAGGGTGCGTCAGCCAGGAAAGTGACACTGCAAAGGGGATTTGGGGCGTCGGGAGCAGAGACCCAGAGGGACGGAGGTGGGGGCTGGAAGAGTGGGCACAGCCCGGCGGGCCTGGGCCCTCATCCAACTGTACCCTGTAGGGGCTCTGCCTGGGAGAGGCCCGCCCTGCTCTCTGAGCATCCTGAAACCATGCTCCCGGGGTCTCCGCGGGAAGGGAGGGGTGCTGGGAAGCCTGCAGTGGGCTCTGAGGCGAGGGAGCCCGCCCGTCTCTGTCCGTCTGCCCCGAGGGCATTTGCTCGGCCCGGCCCAGCAGAACTGGACAGACGAGAGACCTGTGGTCTGCCGCCCCCGGCCGCCGGCTCACGTTGGCCCTGATTGCAGGTGGCGGGCCCTGCAAACAGCAGTGCCGGGACACGGGTGAGGAGGTGGTCTGCTCGTGCTTCGTGGGCTACCAGTTGCTGCCGGACGGCGTCTCCTGCGAAGGTAAAGGTCGCCGTGCTCCGGGGACGGGGACAGCAGCGCGGCAGGTGGCTGCACGCGCACGCGGGAGCTCCGCCTGCCCTGGACATCCAGGCCGGGCCCCGTCCTAGGAGAACGAGGGCCCGGGGTCGGCTCTCTGGCGCGCCCTGGAGTTGGCACTGCGTGCTGTCACGAGACAGGGCGGGGTTTGGGGTCTGACGGGGACCCCAGGTTCTGCGTCCAAGACCAGTTATGTGGCCCCGGGTGCATCCCGGAGCCTCTCTGTGAGAGAGGGAGGTGGAGGAAGGTGACAACCCCTTGCAGGGGTCGTAGGGGTCACGTGACTCCAGTCCGCCTGGCACATGCTTGGCGGGAGCTCAGAGGAAGCGACAGATCTGACGCTTCGTCGGGGAGAGAAACACACGGCCGCGTTGACACTCACGCCCACGGCCATGGCACGCGGGCGCGTCCTGGGTGCGGGGATCCCCTCCGCTCTGCCCGCTGGCGCACGCCTCTGGCCAAGCGTTGTCCCGGCTGTGACTCCGGCGTCTGTCCCTCCCCAGATACCAACGAGTGCATCGCGGGCAGCCACAGCTGTCGGCTCGGAGAGACCTGCATTAACACGGTGGGCTCTTTCCGCTGCCAGAGGGACAGCAGCTGTGGGACTGGCTATGAGCTCACGGAGCACAATGACTGCAAAGGTAAAGGCGGGGGATGGGTGGCCTGGGCGCCACCGGGGCGCCCGCCAAAGCTTAGCGACGAGTCAGCTCTTTTACCTGCATGCCTAGTTAATGACAGACAGGAAGGGGTGATGTGGGCTTTTGTGACAAGGCTCAGGATGTGATCATTTAGAAATAAGGCCAGGGATGAATCTCGGGTGTTCACATGTGCTCGTTACCAAAAAAAAAAAAAAAATT
Organism: Macroglossus sobrinus; assembly: GCA_004027375.1. Lineage (NCBI taxonomy): Eukaryota > Metazoa > Chordata > Mammalia > Chiroptera > Pteropodidae > Macroglossus > Macroglossus sobrinus. Next base: position 5,735 of record PVKZ01009113.1, read on the forward strand.
TATATTTTGCACGACAGCTGCCTTCCATCTAATTCCAGGCTTCCTTGAAGTTCAAAGCCCCATCCGGCACATAAAAAACATGAATTTCTGGCTGCAGGCCTTCCCCCGCCAGTGATTTGGCAGATAAGGCTTTGATGAGGGTCTGTTAGGAGACAGAGCTTTCTGCTGAGGGTTTCCAGCCCTTCGGAAGACAAACCACTTGTATAAAAAACTGTCTGGGTGAATGATGAGGGTGGCTCCAAAGCCAGGCACGCCCTCCTGACATCAGAGGGCTCTGGCCCAGCTCAGCCCGCCCCACCCCTGCAGCCGCGCTGGGTGGCTGGGATTTGAGAGCCCAGGGGCCTGGCCAACAGAGTGTACACTTTTGAACACTTGACAGCCATGAACTTCAAGGGAAGGGCAGCCAACGCTGGCATGGTGACAGTCCCCGTGGTTCATATTTGTAAGATTGTGACAGCTTCAGAATGAACGGCTTTATAGAGACAGTGTTTATGGCTTGATGATCTCAACAAAATCTGTGCTTAGCCTAAAATGAAAAGAAGCAAACAACAAAAAAATCCCAACCGCCACCCCTTGCCAGGAAAATGCCTGGTTATTTATTATATAACAGCAAGTTTGTCTCAGAAGAGCCTTGGGGGGAAAAAGTCAGCGTTTTAAGTCTTTAGCAATGCGAGCACTGTTTGGCTAAAGTGGGGCCCCTTTTTTTTTTAAATTTGTACGTGACCACCCTGTTGAAATGTGTGGGGTTATATAGTCTTGAGTAATGAGCATTTAAAATAAAAAGCTTTCTTGTGATGTTAAAGTGTTGTGAGATGCTTTCTGGCAGGACTCTCGCTAACCATTTCCTTTTTTTATGATGTACCAGATATTGACGAATGTGAGAGTGGTATTCATAACTGCCTCCCCGATTTTATCTGTCAGAATACTCTGGGATCCTTTCGCTGCAGACCCAAGCTACAGTGCAAGAGCGGCTTTATACAAGATGCTCTAGGCAACTGTATTGGTAAGGTGCCACCGCCAGGGCTGGTGGGGTCTGCCAGGTGGGGCACACGGCCCGGCGATGGGGCCCCCCCCTAGAATATGGGGGTGCTGCACAAGGTATAGAACAGAGGTCGGCGAGCTGTGGGCCTTGTGGTCTTTGAAATTACATCTGTCCACCTCTGCTGGGACAGCCTGAGAGCAACCACCACCACAGACGCATCAAGCAGTGGTCAGGGCTGTGTCCCAATAAAACTTTATTGGCCAAAGCCGTCGGCAGGCTGGGTTTGGCCTCGGGGCTCTGGTGTAGCATCCCAAAAGAACTTGATATTTGGAGTCAGAGAGAGAGATGCCTGATTTTGAACGGAGTGACCTAACGAAATTTACTTATTTCCTCTGAGCCCCAAATTCTTCCTCTATAAAATGAGAATAATGATATCTTATGGGCTTATGGGCTTGAGGCAGGGATTAAACAAGGTGGTAATGAAGTGCCAGGAATATTCCAAATTATTTTTAAAAAGTAATATGTGTCAGTAGTCAAATCCATAGAGACAGAGAGTAAAAAAAGGTGGGTAACAGGGGATGGGGAGGGGGCAGTTTGTGTTCAAGGCCCGGGGTTTCATTTGGGGATGGAAGGAAGGTGGCAATCAATAGTGCACAGCAATGTGAATATGCTTAGTGCCACTCAGTCTGTACACTTAGAAGTGGTGAAAACGGTGAATTTTATTTCACCGCCATTAAAGAATGCTATCAGGAAGATCCAGATTGAGATGAAACAAAGTCTCATGGGAACTTAGAAGAAACAGGAGGGCCGGGTAGGACCGTGCGAGGCGGAGAGGGAGCGTGGGTTGGGGGCGAGGGAGCAGGGTGGCCGGTGCTGGTGACCTGCTCCGGAAACAGCCGGTGGTGACTCTCCTTTGTCCTCCGGCCGCCCAGGTTAACCCACCCACCGGGCTGGTCCCAGTTTGCCGTCGGCATTGGAGTCCAGATCTGCCGGCCTGCCCTTGTTATCCGCTCAGTACACACTTCTGAGCCTTGCCTTTGAGATCAGAAAGACTTCTGAGCTGCAGATGCCAGAAATCACAAACCACTCTCCCCGAGGCCGCCCCAGTCACCCCCACCCCCGCCCCTTAAACGTGAGCGAGGGGCTGCGAGTGTCTGCCTTATTTCTGTCTCACCCACTCTCAGATAACTCTGTGTTGATCTTTGATTTGAAACGATCGTTGGCATGCAAAGCGCCTTTTTTTTAAAAACCGCCCTAGGATATTTAAAGATAAATCGAATCACGGCCCCTTAAGAGGGGGGCCTCCCCTGACCCCAACCCCAGTTCTAAAGCTTTCCTTTTATCTCTGGAGGAGGCATCTGAGCTGTGGGGGCCTCCGCTGGCCCCTGGCCAGCCTCCTGCCAGCTGGGCTTTTGTCACTTCGGGGGGCCAGTGAGCAGGAAGCCGCAGGCCAGCAGGGAGGAGGGTCCTGCCCAGACTCGCTGTGTGAGGCGGGGGACTCCACCGGGGAGTGGGGCCGGCATCCGCCGCTGATGGAAACCCTGACTCATGGCAAAATCAGCCCCGTTTCCAAAAAGCCCTGGCAAGTCCCGACTTAGCCTGGTTTTCCTTCACGGGTGTGGCACTGTCTGAAGGAGACAGGAGAGCAGTGGCAAGGGACTGTCCCCTCGGTGCCTGCCCTGGGCGCCCAGGGCCTCCGCCGACGGCTCTGCTCAGTGGCTACCCGCACCTCCTCAACACTGGGGGTGTCCTTCAGTGGGCACGTCACGCCTTTCGGCCAAGTTCAAAACGCGTTTCAAATTAATTACTTTTTGATTTCAAAAGTTACGTACACTTTTTTTTTTTACCAAAAAGCAAACGAAAGCCACATGCTTTCGGGGACAGGGAGGCGCCAGCCCCCGCCCGCGTGTCTGCGCCTTCTCGGCTCCTGCTCCCTCGAGAGTTTGTTTTTCTATGAACACGGGGCCGGACAGTCGTCACGTTCCCTGCCACACACACTTCACGGTGTCTCTGGACATCGTCCTGTGTCACTTCGTTTTAAAAAAAAAAGGATGTGACTTCCTTAAAACGCATCGTCCAAAGCGGCTCCTTCCGAGGAGAAAGTGTGTCACGACGGCCTGATCGTCACAGGGTCATTTCAGGGAGAGGGCAGTTCCCCTCATCGGCACGAGCCCGGCGTCTGCCGCTTGCATACCTCTGCCGACGGCACGCTCACTCCTTCAGTTCGGCCTGGTCAGAGGTTTGGGGGCTCAGACCTCTCACGTGTAGCCAGAGTCTGCCTTCCTGGGGCCCCACGAGCCCTTCGGACGCCCCCCCCATCCCAGCCACGCAGCCGACAGCCCCGGGGACACCCAGCTCTGTCTCGCGGGGAGGGGGTTCTCGGGGGACTCACGCTCTTAGAGAGCGGGAGGCCTCGTTCCTTACTGCAGAGCAGAGAATGTTCTAGGGCCTTGAGGTTTGGTGGCCGAGGCCCTGGAGACTCACGCCTCCATCGGCTTTCTCTTTCTTCCCCTTGCGGTCCACTCCCCATGGCCACCATCCCCCCTTTCTGCTTAGGGAGGACGGGCGAATGGGCCTTGCAGGCTTCCCGGGGACAGTCACGGGTCCCAGGGCAGGAAAGGGTCCCGTGGTGTCAGCCTCGCCTGCCACGGCGTCCGCGCGGGCTCGGCTCCAGTCAGCGTGATTCTCCAGAACAGGCCGCGCGGGCTGCCGGGCTGGGTCGCGGCACACTACAGTTTGCCCCGACGTAGGGCCCTCGACCCCGAGGGGGAGGCAGGAGCCCCCCGGTGCTACTCCTGGGTGGGCCCCGACTCCAGCCTCACGCTGGGGAGTTTCCTGTTTATGAAACGCAGACAGTGATCTTAGCCCAGCTGGGGACGTCAAGGGCTTTGTAAACTGTAAAGGCCTCGGCTGGTGCACGAAGCTGACTGTTAGGGGCGTGGGCTTGGCCGGGGGGGACGGGAGGAGGAGAGCAAGCTGGTCCTTCTTTCTGCCTTCAGCTCAGGGGTCCTCTGCCCTCTCTCGCTCCTCTTTGCTCCCCGCCCCCCCCCCAATGCTTTGTAAGTGTCTGAACAGGAGACTCTCGAAAGCGTGGCCCCCGTTAGAGGTCTCCCCGGCAGGAAGTTCGGGCTTTGAGGTTCGGCGCCGACTTGAGCGTGAGGAGCGAGCCGATGTGCGACGTCCTCCTTGATCATTTCGTGTCCCCCACTTGCTGGGCGTGTGTTCATCACGGGTGAACGCCCCACGCCCCCCGTGTCGGGGCCATTGCCCATCAGGTGGGGAGACCGCAGTGCAGTGAACTTGGACCCGCGTCAGCGCAGGCCCCGAGGAGCCCAGATGGGGCTGGGCAGGAGGTGTCTCTAGGGAGGTGACACTGAGCTGGGCGTTAAAAGAGGCAGGTTGACCGGGCAGACAAGGGAGATGGCGTCCCAGGCAGGGACCGTGTGGATGGAGGCACAGAGCGGGGACCTGAGTGGCCTGTCCAGGAGCCGTGGGTGTGCTGTCAGTGCCGGAGGGATTAGCCAGAGTAAGGCCGGGGGCCACCGGGAGCCCAGAACCTCGCCTGGGCAGTTGTGCTGACAGCGAGGAGACAGCCACGTGTGTCTCCCTTAGCCTCACGCCCCGCTCGGGGACGACGCCCCACATGCCGTGTGGAGTGCGTGAGCACAGCTGGCGCCCACGACACCGTGCCCAGCGTGTGGCACTCAGAGGGGACTCGGTGGTGGTGGCAGCCGCTGAAGGCCGGGCGGGCGGCTTCATACCCAGGGTTAGGATGGCGGAGTTGAAGGTGGGGGGGCCGGAAGAGGGTCAGGCGGGGTCGCGTTGGAGGCGGCGTCCGGGGGCCGGGCAGGGGGCCGCAGCCTGGTCCTAGGCTTCGCCTGGTCCGCGGCCTCATCGTGCCCCCGTCTGCGGTTTCGCGAAGAGAACAGAAGTGGGGGGCGTCTGGAGCTCTGGCCGTCGGGGGTGGGGACGCCTCCCGCGTATAACCACGTGTCCTCTGTGCTTTCCGCCGCAGATATCAACGAGTGTCTGAGCCTGAGCCCCTCGTGCCCCGCGGGGCACACGTGCATTAACACCGAGGGCTCCTACACCTGCCAGAGGAGCGTGCCCAGCTGCGGCCGCGGCTACCACCTCAACGGCGAGGGCACGCGCTGCGTCGGTGCGGAGTGGGCCCTGCTCCCCGCTCCCTGCTCCCCGCATCCCACTCCCCTCACGGCCCCCCCTGCGCTAGAAGGGGAGAGCGGACCCCCCCACCCTCCCGCCTGAGCGAGGCCGTTTCCGCCTGTCCATCCGTCCATCTGTCCCCGGGCTGGTCCCCACGTCTTGCCTGGACCACTGCAGTAAAGCCCAACCCACCCGCTGCCTTCGGCCTTGACCCCTCACTCTGCCCAGACGTCCTGAGCCGAAAGCTCCCTCTTCCCCTCCCCCATGCTCACAACCCCCATTGGTGACATCAGAGGACAGATTCTCACCCCTGCTTACAATTCAGTCATCCTGAGCTGGCCCCCACGTCGCAGATGAAATGGGGCGCGCTGACCCCCACGGAAGCCCCACCCTTCCCTCTGGGTTTCACGCTCCTGCTTCTCCCTCTGCCCACCCGCTCTCACTCTCCCTTGGGGCCAGGGCGGGGGTTTTTTGCACCCAGCCTGCTGAGACCCCCAAAACCCTTGCCAGCCGTAAGGGGCCTTCTTTCCTGTGACCCTCACAACCCTCACAGCACTTCCTCCCCACCTCCCCGTCACTCACCGGGCACTTCCCGCCTTAACTAAGGTCATTCATTGGTGGCCGGCCAGAGCGGGAGTCCCCTGAGGCTAGGGGCTGTCCCCCCCTCCCCCTCCCCCGCTGGCCAGCTGTCTCCCCAGCTTGGGCCCAGCACACAGTGGGTGTGCCATGGGATCCACGCTGCTGTGTCAGTGTGCGTTGTACTTTGCTCCTTCCCATCCGGTCCTCTAGGAAAACATACCCATGCACACGCATCCATGCACACACCCACACACACACGCATGCTAAAGTGTTTTGTTTTCTGTTTTAAGCGAGGCAACCCTTGGTTGACCTCACAGATGGCAAGGACCTCGTCAGCTCACAATCCCTTATTTTTTATTTTTTACGCCTACAGCACCCGGTCTTCCTAGGCGGTGTCCCATCCAAGCACCAACCAGGCCCGACCCTGCTTAGCTTCCGAGATCAGACGGGCTTGCTGAGGGCGGCGAGGCCGCAGACACACTAAGGGTCATGACCTGTCTTTCTTTCCCTTTTGCAAGATGTGGATGAGTGTTCGCCGCCCTCCGAGCCCTGTGGGCCCGGCCACCTGTGTGTGAACTCCGCCGGAAGTTTCCGCTGTGAGTGCAAGGCTGGCTACTATTTCGACGGCATCAGTAGGACGTGTGTGGGTACGTGTCTGTCCCCATAGGCCTTGGGGGGCCCAGCCAGGTAGCACCAAAGAAACCCAGCCTGTTGCATCCAAAGAGACCCTGGCCTGCCCCTCCCCTCAGAGAACCCCGCGTGCAGGAAGACCCAGATCGAGACCCCGGGTCGGGAGACCACATCCGGGTTCCACTCGGCTGCCGCGGGCCATGTGCCTGTGTCCCCTCCCCCAGCCCCCAGGCGGCAGGCGCTCTGCTTGACCCAAGCAAGGCCTCCAAGTATTTATGGGGCTCTGGCCCCATACAAATGCCCCA
>PVKZ01009114.1:0-12391 GCA_004027375.1 Macroglossus sobrinus
TAGACAAGTTAGCTTAGGCCTCTGGGAACTCTGGGAACAGATATGTGACTAGATGACTGAGTCAGAGAATGAATTCATTAACACAGAGTTTTCTAAAGAATGTCAAGAGCAATCCCGGGTAAAAGAGGAAGAAAATGCTTACAATATTTTTAGATTCAGAAAAATCATTTTTCTTTTCAGTAAGTGACAAAAATGCCTTAAAGCTAAAACTAAAACAAAGTTTTATGAATGAACAATTGCTAATAGAAAGATAAGCTCCGTAGGTTCTATCATTCTTTTATTTATCCACTTACCTTGAATTCATTCTGAGTACTTTCCCTGTGCCTGGTGCTGTGCTGGAGGGTTACCGGGGGAATGAGGCCCTGTTTTCATGGAGGTGATTGTGGTTGGAACTGTGAGTTATCATGAAAACTGCCAGTTTTCACGTATTGACCCTTCGCAATGTAGGCCAGACACTGTGGTTGGTACAAAGAATATACACACAGTCCTATCTCTTAATGGTCGACTAGCCTGGGAAGAAATATGATAAAATCAATATCTACAATGAACAGTGGTGAGTACCATAAGAAGCAGCTCAGTTTAGCTAGAAAAGCTTCTGCAATGAGGTGATGTTTGTGTTGGGCTGTGTAGGAGTCATTCATTTGTTTGCTCTTCTATTTGTTATATGAGTGAAGCTTTATTCTGAGTTGGGCATTGTACTGGGTATTGAGGATAAAATAAGGGATAAAACAGATGTGGTCCTTGACTTACAGTCCAATGGGAGAGAGAAATAATAAAGATGGGATGGAGAATAACAGCCGTGGCAGCCAGAGAGAGTAGCACACTCAAATTTCAAATGAGCGGAAGGAGGATCGACAAAGAACTTTCTGAGGAGATCTTAACTAAGCTGAGGCCTAAAGCTTAAAAAGCACGAAGCCATGCAAAGAACTAGGAAAAGAGCATTTTAGGCCAATGGAACAACAAGTGCAAAGGCCCTGGGGTGGTGACAAAGGACAGGAAAGAGGCCGACGAAACACTGGTGCTTGAGGGCCATGGTGGACAGGTGAGCTGGGCCAGATCACACTGGGCCCTGTGAACCAAGGTAAGGACAGGCCTTGGAGGGTCAAAAGAGTGATAGGTCTGGTTTATGTTTTAAAACCACCCATTTGCTACTCTCAGGAGAACGAATTGGGGATAGAGGTTAGGGGTGGCTAAGAGTAGAAGCAGAGAAACCTGTGAGGTAGCTTTTCAATAGTTTTGGTTAGGCTATGGCAGCATGGAGAGGAAAGTGAATTAACAAGGAGGATTTGGGGAAGGAGAATAGGAAGTCTTCTGGGTAGAGGGAATAACTTGTGCTAAATGGAGATTCAGAGTGAACAGACATTTTAGAAAATGACTAGGTCTTTCTAGATTGGAGATGAAGGTAGAAAGATAGGGAAAGGTTAAATTGGAAAAGGTATTGTACACCAGAATAAAGAGGTTAGACGTTATTCTGAGGGCAATAGAAAATCAGTAGAGAGTTTTTAGCAGGAAAGTTTCTGAAGAGTTGAGCACTAGAAAGAATAGTTGGAGCATGGCTTTAAGGCAAAAGGAGGGGGCACTGAGGATAGGCAAGACTGGTGATGCGGAGATTAGCTCGGGGGCCATTGCCCTTAAAGACAGACAGAGAAACCTGGCTCTGCTCCTTACTGGCTGTGTGACCTTGGGTGAATTATTTAACTTTTATGAGCTTTATGAATGGGAATACTTACTTCACAAATTTTTCATGAGGATTACATTAAACGGTAGCAGTTAAATGACAATTTTATTATTTCACGAGGATTACATTAAATAGATTAAATGATAAGTGCAATGAGGATTGCATTAAACGATATAGAAGAAAATGTGGCTCTTAACAGATACTTGCTTTTAATCTTTCCTTCACAATCTCTGAGTCTACAGCTGCAAGGTGCATTCCCAAATATTTAGCGTTGCAAAAAAACTAGCCATTGATCTACTGTATGGGTAAGTCTCTACTCCATGCAATCTGAATAAAGCATACAAAGGAAAATAAATAAAAACTGGGAAAATGGCATTAATGACATTTCTGGGATCCTTATAAACTAGAAATAAAAAGATGGCCACATTTTTATTTATCAATAAAATCAGCATTAAAAATCAGCTAAGAAAAATAAACGTCAAATACACTTCTGTTAGATGAAATTCTGTAAGCCCCTTGAAAGTATTAGAGAAAATCCAGGGCCAAGACTGCAAAGAGAATTTTATCCAGTTAAGCACAATTCTGAAATACAAATTATGAATCCCTTATTTAACACCCTTGGCCAGATGTGTTTCAAATTCAGAATTTTTTAGATTTTAGAACGGCAACATGGTGAATATACTATATATTACATAACGGCCCTGGTCTGAGGTTATACTACTTCTGCAGTGAAGTTTAAGAATATTCTAAGTGAGAATAATAGAAACCCATAAGAACTTCAGTTTAGTTTAGGAAAGGTTTTCCTATTGAACGAGTTTGTGCCCAACTTAGAAAAAACTTTGCTTATTCAGACTTTGGAGATTTTTTAAATTGTTTTTAAAGGATTGGGATTTAATGAATTCCCCTGGATTTTGTGTACCCCTTAACACATGCCTTTCTTCTGCAGGGCCCGCAGTTGCTACAGAGGGACTGGGTTGTGGTGGGTTCAGACCCAGCCTCTTATTCCGCTCAGACCTCCTGCTCCCTCTGACCTCCAGGCCCTGCTGCTCAAGCACCCAGCCCAAGCACTGAAGCACTTTTTTGTTTTTGTCTCAACTTGAAGTGAAGAAACTTGTGAAAAAGTTTTAAGTTAATTAGCACATAGCTAGTGCTGGATAAGAGATCCCCATAAATGTAAATCTTGTTAAGCTAGCAAGAATGAGAACATTATTACAGCAGACATTGCCATTGTCCCCAAATACCTTTTCTCACCTTTTTCAAATTTAACATGCTTTGTTGGTTTCAAAATGTACCAAAACACTCCCATCGGCAAAATCTAAAAATATTAAGTTTGGATGTAAAGCCTTCATGATGCCCTGGAGTTTATCCCTGAAATCAAACCTCAGCTCTGACCCTGTCTCCACCCTGTCTACCACTCACGTCAGAATTTCAGTTGTACATAACTCAAGCACCTTCCCTTAGGACTCCCAGCACCTGGGTCAGTATTCTGTGACAGCAAACTTCCAGGGTAGGAGTGGGAAGCCTATATTTTCTAATCTCAACTCCAACATTTCCAAGACATTTTTCTATATAAGTTTTGGAGTGGTGAGGTTTATCCAGACTACACTCAGATATGTAGGAAAGAGAAGTGGTTTCTTTATTAATTAATGACTTGATTCAAGTTTCCACACAAGCTTCCTACCCCCCTGGGTAGAAATGGGGGTTGAATAAATTTAGTCCAATTTAATCAACTCTTCCCACATTCTGGACAGTCTTTTTAATAAAAATAATCACTCAGATCCAGTGTTTTAGACCTCTGCCTTGAGGTGCTTGAGGGCCATGAGACAGCAATCAGAGAATGAAGGGTACTTACTGTGTGGGCTTAAGGTAGTGGAGTGTTGGGTCTAACAGAGCTATCTTTCAGTGAATGCAGGAACTTCAAGGCTGTGTCTGCGGCATAAGATGTGGAGGAGACTGCTAGTGAGTAACCAAAATCTGTTCTTTCTTTCTTCTGTAATAGTAGTAGAATTGTAGCAGGTGATTCTACTATTACAATTACAGTTACAATTGTAATTGGCTGCCCTGTTAAAATACATTTCCCAGCATTCCTTGTGGTTAGGTTTGGTAACGTGGCTCATGAATGAGATTAGAGCTAGAGTCTTATGACATTGGGTGTATCTCCTCTACCTCTCTTTTTCCTTTCTACCAAATGGAACCTAGACGTGACAGTAACATAACAGCTGTTGACAACACTCTAGGCTGCATGGTAGAGCAACCACTAGAAAAAGGATCCGAGTCCCTGAATGAAGAGCTGACCACCAACCTGAGAACTCACCACAGTTGATTCTAGAAAAGATCTTCTTTTTTCTTCAAATGACTGTGCTGTCCCCTTGGTTGGTTACAGTAGCAGTTTTCCAACAGCAGCCAAGAGAAACTGATTGCAGTTAGAGAAAGCCCCACTCAGCCTTACACTAAGTAACTAAGAAGTATTACTTGGGCACAAGTTTTCTATTCTTGGGGTTCCTCTCATCCTATCTGACATATCCTCTGTTTTGGAGCAGTGAGACTGAGCTCTACAAGTCTTTATGTGACCTCTTTCTCCTTTAGTCTCCCCATAATTCACATGCATGTGAATGTGGCCTTTGTTTCTCTCTACCCCATACTTCCCTCCTCCCCTTCAGTAACAAGCTCCATTCCCTCCCTCGCGATCCCAGGTAAAGGACTAGCCATGAGGGAAGGGACTCCAGAGCTCGTCAGGCTTTGTTCTTAATAGCTGCAAAAATTCAGAAAATCCTTTCTCTCCCGACAAAACCTTGGTTTAAAGCTCACTGTCTTCAAAATCCTACTGTGACTCATGAACAAGGAAATGCAAAAAAGAAATGCTCATTAACAGTTTTTGAACCATCACTTCTCATTAGTATACAAAAAAAGGGGAAATAATTTACATTAAGATATTTATAGTGGTTATAACTGTATGACAAAATTATGTAACTTTTAATCTTCTTTTGATTTTCTTTATTCTGACTTTTCTATGATGAACACAGACTACTTGGTTAAACTTTTTTTAATTAATAAAAGTTATTTTAAACATATGCCTATAGTATTATCTATTGGGAAGAGGCAAATTACAGTCTCTGTGGGAACTAATTTAAACTTGTCAGAGCAGTGAAATTAATTAGGTCTTAACTGACATTTAACAGCCAGGGTGGCAGGCCTGATATAACTTAGCAAGGACTTAGACAATTAGAGATAATAGCCTGCAGATTGGATTCCTGCAAAGCATGCTCAGTTCGGGGGAAACAGTGCTTCAAATGGGGTTCCTAAAAATGCCTCTGCATTTTAGTTTGTTCTTTTTTTTTTTCCTTTTTCCCTTTTTTTTTTTTGAGAGAAGTATGGGTGAAATATTTCAGATGAAACACAAAGCCAGTTTTGTTGGCATTTCTCCTTTGCGTATTATGACAGGGAATTATTGCAGGCTTTGCTGGAATATTTCATGTACAGATCATTGTAAATAAATCCTGGGGCACTTTCTTCTCATAACAAAGAGGTAAGTAAATTACCTTGAAAAAATAGAAAGCAGAGTTAGATTTATAACATCCAAGAGAAAAGACAAACTTCAGATTTTTCAGGAATGTGTGAAACAAACTCCCAAACTAGAGGGAAGAGGGGGGCTTTGTTGCCCTCAAGGTGGCCCTGCCTGGCCTGGGTTGGGACAGATTTGGATGAGGATCCAGCATTTCCTGAGAGTCATCTGAAGGAAAGTGTTACTGACCTGTCCCAAGCAAGGAGCTTCAACCTCAGCCTTCAGGAAAAGAAAAAGATTCACAGGAAACTTTAAACTCTGTAGTTTTGCTTCAGATGGGTCTAGAGGGAACATTTTGCCCCCCACATATGTGAAGTGAACGGAGGGGGCCCCCATCTCCAGAGCACAAGAAATTCACTGAGCCGTTTCATTTTTCACTGTGGAAACCTCAACTGCCATGTCAGACACTGAGTCAAAATATAGCAGAGAGGGCTGCCAAACACTTCTGGGGCAAAGGTTTCTTTCTGCAGCTCTGCAATCCCAGACTATTACCTGTCTGCTGCCTTCTAGGCCTTAATCACTTGCAGCTGTGCTGGCTCCCACAGTCTCTCTGGCCCCTCCTTGTCTGGCCTCCCTGCCCTCTGCCTCTGGTGTAGGAAAAATTAAGTATCACACTTAAATCCCCCCTTAGGATTTGGGGATCCTGAGCAGGAGTCTCACCACAGTATCCATCTCTAGCAACAGATGACAGGGCTGGCTTTCCTCACAATGGGGTGTCTCCCTTCTGCCTTGTGGCTAAACTCTTCTCCCTGCCCCTAATCAGTTACAGTTAAACACACAAAGAAAAAGAGGTAAGTAGGTATAGAACCTACTTTCCCCTACAGAGAAACCCTCTCCTCCAGATTCCACCCTTCTTAGGGATTGGTTCCTTAGGACTGAATTAAACCTCTCCAGGCTGTCATCTTTGGAATTATACATTTCTGCCAGGGTGGCTGATATCTTCATCAAATCAATTCAACACAAAGCCTCAGTGACTTGGGGGGATTAAAAATCTGTGGCTAGAGTGAAAATGGACAGTGCCTGACATTGTGTCACTATTACCTCACCTCTTACACATGGAGGTGTCCCAAATGAATCAGGTTCTCTTGCCTGATAAACTGAGACAGAGGCTTCATCACCCTCAACACAGCATGTCAGGTAGACACTAAAGCCTGGAAAGAAGTGACAGATTGGGAGAATTCTCTGCCATCTTTGGGCTAAATCATAGGATGCATATTGGGCAGTAGTGAGCAATAAATTTGGGTCAGTGGGCAGGGATTACCTACATCAATGGTTCTCAAACTTGAACTTCCATAAAAATGGTCTAAGGAACGTCTTAAAACACAGATTGCTGGACACCACTGCCAAAGTTTCTGATTCTGTAAGCTTGCCATAGGAGCCCAGGTGATGCTGCTCCTGGTCTGGGAACCACACTTTGAGAACTACTGGTCTACATCATACCAAGGAACTTGAACTTTATCCATCAGGCAATGTATGGTCCTTGAAGGATTTTAATCTAGTTTGGAGGGCGTTGTGAGATCGGATTTACACTTTCCAAAGCTCAGACTGCCTTAGGGTGAAGACTTCCTTGGAGAGACCACAGCTGGAGCAGGAAGGCTAAACAGAGGCTGTTGGCATGATCCAGATAATTTTACTGTGAGGTGTTTTATATGATCTCACAGAATGAGATCCTGGCAGCAAAATTGCACTAGGAAGCCACCAGGAATGTAGAAAGATGGAAAAGATGGTTTTAAAGAAAGCAGTAAAAAGGGAGAAGAAGACCTCAAAGACAAATGTTGACCATTTCCCAATTTGCCAAGAGCCAGTCAGTTCCTAGGACAAGAGACAGTGACCCTGCAGAGGGGTCTGCTGAAGTGACATTTGCCAGGCAGACCTGCTGAGTATGTGTGGGTGCTCTCTCCCTGCCTTCCTCTCTCCCTTTCCTGTGGGAGACATTCTTAAAGGGAGTGCTGCTCAGAGAACAGGTGGTGATAATTACTAGGAGATCAGTAGTTTCCCTACGCCATCTTTCAAAATGTCATAAAGACTGACTTAGGAAATTATGGAGTGTAGAAGGCTTTCCAAATTTTTTCAGTTCAGTAATATTTGGTGGAGCTTGGTCATTCTGATTTAGTGTCTGATGCATAATTTTGTAAGGAATTAAAAATATCTAAACTCTACTAACGGTGCTTTGCTAAGGAGGATAGGCCTGGGGTTACAAGCATACCCGTAGGTAAAGAGAATCCATAATTTTACCACACATTCCAAATATGTAAATGAAGCTACATTGGAATCTGGACAAATAACAATAATGATACCTACAAACGGCATCATGTCAGATCCCCTCTCATCAATTGTCAGGGGGCTTGCATAACTTTTGGTGTCCCTAGACTGGCCTAGAGGTCACAGTGTTGGTCAGACTGGCCTAGTCTGATTCTGCTTTGTGCATTTTCACCTCGGGCTCTGCTCAGACAGTTAGTTCTTTAGCAATAAGATTCCCAAACCTTTCCTCTCTGCCTTAGGATCTTTCTCAAATTTGCCTTTATTCATAACTTTTCTTTGAACACACTAACCCATCACCACCTCCCTCCCCTCTGAAATCTTATGGCACGCACTGGCTGAACATATCCTTTTGTCCTCAGTATTGGCTCTCTGGTATAAGTTCCCATATAAGAGTAGAATCCAGGCTTCTCAGATCGGTAGTAAATCCCTTGAGGCCTGTAGTATCGGGTCTCATTTGTCTGAAATTGCAACATTACACCCACATTAAACTTGCATGGGTGACATGGAGAATGCGTTGGCTCAGTTCTTGAATCTCTGGGAGAAGAGGCCTGTAGTTAAGCCTCAGGCACACCTGGAGCCAAGGACATGAACACTGCCAGCACACTCTTCCTCTCCACCTATTGTTACTGAAACTCACTCTGTCCTCTCAAACTGGCATCCTCGAGGGTGGTGGGAACTTGGCCAATGGCAGCTTGCAGGCTCATATTTGACAGCTGAGCTACCAGAGAGGGGCTGCCTCCTTTTGCTATTTTCAAGTTCAAAAAATTGGAATGACTTGGCTTAGGGACATTCCTACCCTTGGACCAATTAATTAATTATGACTGTGGGGGAGGGGAAGTCCATTTCATGCTGGCTCCCTCCTCTCCACAGAAGCTAAATTTTGTCATCTCCTCACAAGGTGGCTATGTGCTTAGGGAGGACTAGCTCCAGCTCCAGCTTTGAGGATGAGTCCTGAATGATCCAAGCCAGAGGTCAGCAAACTTTTTCTGTAAAAAGCCAAATAGTAAATGTCTTAGGCTCTGCAAGACTTTTTTCTGTTGCAACTATTCAACTCTGCCATTATAGTGTGAAAGAGGCCATAGACAACATGTAAGTGAATAATAGCATGGCTGTGTTCCAATAAACTTTATTTATGGACACTGAAATTTGAATTTCATGTACTTTTCACATTCCATGAAATATTCTTTTGATTTTTCCAACCATTTAAAAATATAAAAACTGTTCTGACCCCCGGTCTAAGCTAATCATTCCTCTAGCCAATGGCTGGTTTAGACCTGAACATGTGATGCAACTTGTGCCAATGGGATGTGAGGTAAAGTCAATTGGGACTCTTCTGGGAAAGATATTCTCACATATAACAAGAAGCACGGAGACATGGTCTTTCTGTTTCTGGACGGTATCCAGCGTGGCTATGGCTGCTGAGAATCCTAGGGCCATCTGGCTACCAGCTGGCTGGGGAGGAAGCTCTCACGTTGATGCTGGTAACGCTGAAAATGGAAAGACCCCGGGTCTTTGATGTACACTTTGAGCCACCCTGGAATGGCCCTACCTATTGTCTTCTTGTTCTGTAAGTTTACAAATATTTCTGTTGTTTCAGCAGTGCAATTGAAGTTTCCTATTAAATTGAAGCTGAAAGCACTCTCTCTTGTGAACCCACTGGACACCATGACTGGGAGCTCCCATAGTACCTCATGAGTGGGGGAGCAGTGCACCCAAAGAACAGCCTAGAATCTCATTTTATATTTCCTCTTACCTCACCTGCAATATGCCACTTGAGTGATTGCTCCTCACTCTCTCCCTCAAACCCAAATCCTTTTACATTCCTCTCATTTTCCAGGCACAGCAACATTTATGTTTTTAGTTCCTGCTATTAACTGAAATATTCCTCAAAACTGCTCCAAATGCACTTCTGAAGAATCTTCAGAGAGGAGCACAGCATGACCTCAGGTCTCTCCTCAGCTCACTCTCCAAGAAACAGCCCAGCGCAGTCCCTCTTGTGACCTGTGGCTTTCATCATCCTTCCCTCTGCCCTCCCTGATTCCAGCAGCACAGCCATGATCCATTCACCTCTTGAGTTAAACTTCTCTTCCCAAGGTTCCAGCCACGCCCCACCTCATCTCTCCACTTGGGGCCACTCCCCCTAACTTCTCTCTCTGCTTGAGTGTAAAGACAGGGCAGCTATTGCTGCCCAGAGTCCCACCACAAGAGTTGGCACAGACTCGCAGCCCAAGAAAATACCCTTGAATTGACCTCAGACACTGAAGCAATTAGGGTAGGGGCTTTCTTTTCCATTTGTATTTCAGGCAGCTATTTGGATGGCTTCCCACATTTTCCCACCAGCAGCTGCGATCCCCATTCCCCTTCTCACTGGCTGCTTTTGTCTCTTTGTCCTCTGTATTTATTTTCTTTGCCTGTGCCCCTTGTTTTTTTTCAGGAGACCCTTACCCAGACCTGCC
Organism: Macroglossus sobrinus; assembly: GCA_004027375.1. Classification (NCBI taxonomy): domain Eukaryota; kingdom Metazoa; phylum Chordata; class Mammalia; order Chiroptera; family Pteropodidae; genus Macroglossus; species Macroglossus sobrinus. The sequence goes on from PVKZ01009114.1 coordinate 9,959, forward strand.
ATATGGTTCTCCTTTAAACAAAGTGTGGAGTGTGCAGAGGCAGCTGGTGGAGTCCATGGACATGCTCGTCTACACAGGAGCCCCTTGGAGCTTGAGCTGCTGCCCGGCAAAGGGGCTAAGACCCAGCTGTGGAGAGGAGAGGGGGAGTCTAGAAAAAGTCCAAGGCAGGCCACACACCTCATTAATTCACTGTAAATAGTTTCTTTTATCCAGTTGTTAGGAATGCTGAAGTGTGACAAATGAAGCAGCCCTGAGATTTTTATCCCCTGAGTGATATACAGTTTGGCAAGACTAGATACACCATGGCGAGAGTACACAGAAGGTGATGCATATATAACCAGGTTTACTTTTAAGATTATATGATTACCTGAAATTCCAATTCCACAGCTTATTCTCATTTTTTTCTGAAAATTCTTGAGGGTTATACTTTGATAGCCTTTTTTTGCCTTTTGGTTCCTTGTCCATTTGTGTCATTTCTTCTTCCATCTTCCTGGACTGAGAACTAGGGCAGCTGTTTGCCTAGCCGTGGAACCAGTTTGGACCCTGTACACAGGTGCCCTGCCCAGGGACAGGCGGCAACTAAATCTAGCTCCAGCTCAGCTCTCCAAGGCAAACCCAGAGAGACAGATTTTTTTAAAGGTTATTCTTCCACCCAGAGAGTATCATATAATTTGTTTCACTCGAGAGAGTTGCGTTTTCTAATTTGTACGAAAGTGTCACTTAGAGTAGCTGAGAGTTCTGAATGGACCTTGACCCTTCATTGATTCCCAGGAGGGAACATCCACTCACACCAGACATAAATGAGCTTCAAGTAAACTAAAGATATGAAGGGCCCAGGGTAGGAAGTCACTTTGCACAATGTACAATCTGTCACTCCTTTGTCCCCACCTCCTCTCCTTGTCCAGGATCTTAGACTCATCTTTGCTGCTTGAATATGCCCTTGGGAGTCTCGTCCTCTACCCGTAGTGAATTATCCAAGTATTTCTTCAAATACATACAAATCTTCCCCTATAGTGGTATTTCTATATCAGTATGTTGGTGGTGACCAAAATAAGTTTATCTTTGCTAAACTAGAATACACTGCCTGTACTAATGGCTAAATGGCATTGGTTGTAGAAGTAGAACTGGTGAGTTCAGAAACAAAAGCCACCCAATTATCTTCCCCAATCCTCTCTTCTCATTCACTATTCAGATTTCCTCTATGGAATTGCGTTTTCCTCAGGCTTCACGATGTACCTGTTTATTTTCATTATAATAGTCACACTTCTGTAATTAAACTGTCCAGTTACATGCAATAGTGAAAACTCTACATTTCATTTGAAGTAACGGCTCCCCGCAACCCCACAGATCCTCTTGACAAGGTTCACCTGCTAGTGCTCCTCCTTTTTGCCCTCTCTCCCCACAACTAGGTTTCCCTGAGTCCTCCAGGATTGAAGCAGAGCTGGTGGGAGGGTCAGGGACAGGAGAAGTGTGTTTGCCTGACAGCCGCCTAATCTGTTGTTGGTTACTTTGGCTCTGGCAAAAATTTAAATCTGAGTTTCTTCTAGCTTAATAGGTGTTCAAACTCTCTTTCTTTTTTACTTACTTTCTTTCTTTCTTTCTTTCTTTCTTTCTTTCTTTCTTTCTTTCTTTCTTTCTTTCTTTCTTTCTTTCTTTCTTTCTTTCTTTCTTCCTTCCTTCCTTCCTTCCTTCCTTCCTTTTCTTTGGCCTCTCAGGGTTCCTCTTGCTGGACCATTCCAACTAAAACTTAAGCTGGCTGCTGTTGACTCCCCTCAGCTTTGTGTAGGATGTTACTTCTCCATTCTCCTTCTGATCATGGTTTCCATGCTTTTGGCAGAGTTCATTTTGAGATGACCACAGGTCCACTCTCTCTCCCAGGTGGCCCAGATTTGGGGAAGGAAATGCCACCTTTTGCCCTGCCAATAGCCTGAGCACAATCCTCATCCCTGCTATCCCCAGTGATTCTGCCAGCAGTCCCTGGGCAGTCATTATTTCCAGCTTGAGTTCATGGTGGTCCCTAATCTCTCTCTTGATGCTATTGGGTAAATTTTTATTCCAAAGATATTAGCTTCAGCTGTTTTTGTTTTTAACTTTTTATTACAAACATTTTCAAATTTCTAGAAGTAGAGAAATTAGTACAATACACCTATAATAAATCCCACAAACCAATCTACTCAATCTAATAATTATCAATTCAGAGCCAATCTCACTTCATCTGTATACAGATGTACTCCCTTCTCCACTCCTCCACAAAATCGAATTATTTCAAAGCAATTGCAACTTTTTATATAAAATTGTTCAGTAAGCATCTCTAAAAATTAAGAACCCTATTTAAAAAATACACAACCACTCAACCAAATCAATAATAATTTTTACTACCAAATAGTGTTTAAATTTTCTTTCCTCATAATTTCTTTGTTGTTGTTCTTTTAA
>PVKZ01009115.1:0-12382 GCA_004027375.1 Macroglossus sobrinus
GACCGTGCATTTTGGGGTGTGGCAGGCGCAGCCCGGCCCTGCCCTGGGCCACAGCAGCTGGCGCAGCTCCGAGGAGCCTGGCGGGGCGGCCACGGCGAGCCAGTCAGCCGTGGCTCCCGGCGCCTCCCCAGGGAAGTCCACCGGGGATGCTGCAGAGCTCCTGCACACACGTCTCCATGGGGCATCTTGAGGGCGAGGAGGAAGCGCTTTGAATAACACCCTGCGTCTCCCTCCAGGAGACAGGGTGCCGGGGACTCGCCCAAAGCCTCTCTCTGGCTCGCCGGCACCCCGCTGTGCCGCGAGAGCTGGGCGCTTCCCCCTGCAGTCTGATCGGCCCTCCGCTGGAGGGCCCCTCCTCGTGGGCTGTGGTTTCTCACGGTCTCTGCCCCAGGAAAGGGGGCCCTTGGAACCCGCCTGTGTGGCTTCCGGCCGCTGCGGCAGCTCCGTCAGCAAAACACGCGCGTGTTGGGACTAAGCCGCCTCCTCCGGAGTGAGTAAGTCACGGATAACGGAGCAGAGGGAAGAAGGAGGAGGAGGAGGAGGAGGAGGAGGAAAGCGTCAACGTGCCACCATCGAAGGAGCTCCCCAGGCAGGAAGCCGGCTTGTCTGTCTGTCTGTCTGTCTATTACCCACCCCCACCCCTCGGGGGACCGTGAACTTGTCCTCTGCGTCTCTGGACCTATTCCCGTGTCACTTTGCTTATTCCCTGGATTCTTTTTTTTGGACCCTGCACGTCTGTGAAGTCACATGGTCTGTGTGGCTTCTAGGGCGGGGCACGTCCGGGGCCGGTCACTTCTGGGGCCGGTCACGTCCAGGGGGCGCTAAGGCAGGGTCCGTCCTGGCCACAGGAAACCCTTGGCAGTGGCCACACGGCTCTGGCCCCTGCCCTCACACGCCTTCGTCCCTCCGCGTGCATCGTGCTCCCCATGTCCCCCCCTCCAGACAAGGACACCAGTGGCTGGGTTAAGGGCCCACGTGAACACAGCAAAACCACATCTTCACACACCTAACTGCACCTGCCGAAGCCCCGTCCCCAGCTCAGCACACGTCCCGAGTTTCCGGCTGGGCGTGGATCTGGGGGGGGACACCCTTCAAACACCTAATGTTGGGGTTCCCTCCGTCTTCAGTTGTTCTTGTCCCCCTCCTTCTGGTCTTCATCTACTTGTCTCTAGCTGCTCCTCGTCCTTGAGTGAATTTGCCTGCTTTGGGGATGAATTTTATGTCAACATCACTGGGCCACAAGGCGTGTGTCAGGCTCAGCGTCTGTCCCCACTCCCCAGGTGACACCTGACTACTAGCCCGTCCTCAGCAAGACTCCTGTCCAGCGACCCCCTGACCCTTGCAGTCCCCTCCCAGCAGCTTCCGGCCGTGGCCCCCGCCCCGCCCCCCTCAGCTCTGCTGGGCCACTGTCTCTGTCCCCAGTAAGCCCCCGTCGCCCCCCCACTGCAAAACGCCACTGCAACCGGCCCTGCACCGGTGGCCATGGCGCCCTGGGTCGCCTGCTGTGCGTTTTAACAAGTGACATGCGCACATGTCCCTCCTAACAGGAGAACCTGGCGTGTGAGTCGTACCCCATGGCCACCCGTGCGGAGGTGTGTGGTGGCTGTCACACGCCCTCGCCTGTCCGCCCCGGCTGTGCGGGGCGCTGGGGGCGGGGGTCTAGATCCCGGCCGTGTCCTCTGAAGGAGCCCGGCAGGGTCTGCAGTCAGAGCGGAGGCCCAGTGGTGACCGCAGGGGCCCCCGTGGGACTGAGCGGCCGCCGGCGCTGTGGGGTCGCCCCACACCCGCGGGCAGCACCTGTCGGAGCCAGGGCTGAGCCCGTGGGAGGCAGACCTTAGCCTGTCACGGTGTCATCCCCAGGGCCCGGCTGTGTAAATGACCCCCAGCTGGCTCAAGGGACGAGACGGTCCCACCCAACAGGCATCCGTCTGCAAAGCGCGGTCCCACGCAGCACCTGTGCCCATGGCGGGGACCCCGGGGGTCCCCGCGCCTGGCGCCGCCTCCTGGGCGGGGCTCACAGCCGGCGGGCTCCTCTCATTGGCCAAGTCTTAGAGAAGCGTCCCGGAGCGGATGGGTCACCCCACACCCCAGCAGGCACCCCGGCTCGGCGCCCCGGTGTCCCGTGGTTCCCTGGCGGCCCCGCCACGGGCGGCTCTGTCTTCACGGCTCTTCCCATCATCCGCTCGGTGCTCACAGCGCGGGGACCCGGCGGCTTTCTGCAGCCTGCGAAGGGGGCGACATCACCCTCTGCTCGGGGACAAGCGGGTTCAGCGGGTGGCACCCCGCCCTCCACGGGCCTCGTCACCCACGAGGCCGCTGAGGTCCCCCCCTGTCCCCAAGAACCGCTCCCGGAGCCCAGCCCGAGGCGTGTCTGCCGTTTGAATGAAGCTGGCACGTGTGTGTGTGTCCCCGGTCCCCGCGAGGCACCCGTGTGTGTCCCCGGTCCCCGCTGGGCCGGGAGCCGGAAGTCCATGGCACGGGGGCGCTGCGGGGGTGCCGGGCCCCTCACTGCAGGGGTGCCTGGCACCAGGGTGCTGCGGGGTGCCGGGCCCCGCGCCGCCGTGGGGTCCTCCCCCGTAAGACGCGTCCGCGGACGCGGAGCAGGGAGCGCCACGAAGGTCTCGCTCGGGGCGCGGCTCGGACACAAGCTGGAGGACCCTCCACACCCCAAACTGTGTCATTACTGAAGTTATAAGAGAATTAGCGTCGCCCTGGCTGGAACGCTTCTGCATTCGTATTTTTGTCTCTTCACCGAGCCATCTGTTCGCCCAACTCCGCCGCCGGGCTGCAGACACCCACGGGCGCCCCGCACCCCCCGCACCCCATCACACCCGCCGGGCCTGCGCCGGGCCTGGGGGGAAGAGCGCATGAGCGAGCGGCCTGCAGCGACCGGCCCTCCGTCTTCGCGCCCACCTTCGAGGTCCTTTTCTTACGGGAAGTGGGGTGCGGGCGGCGCCTCATTAACCGCGCTGTTCGGTGGCCCGCAAGGACCCGCGGAGCGCTCGGCCCCCCCCCACGCAGCCCGGGGGGGCCCCGCCCCGCCCCCCTCACTGGGTCACTGTGACAGAGTCTGCCAGCCCTGGAAATTCCTCAGCGAGTTGCTATAGAAACGAGAGGGCTGCGGTGCAGTGAGGTGGCAGCTGGCACCGGAGCCCCCCCCCCCCCCCGCATTTCTCAGAGGACGGGCCCTGGGGTGGGGGGCGGGGGCAGGAAGCCACATGCCTCCGGGAGAGGGGGCTCTTCCGGCAGTGATCGGGGCCGGCAGGGAGCTCACCAGCCCCGCCAAACCGAGGCCCAGGTGGCCCCCAGGGTTCAGGGTGTGAGAGAGGTCCCCAGCCAAGACGGCCAGAGGCCAGCGTGTCCCATGGCGCGCAGGGAGGAGCCGGCCCCCCGGGGAGGGGGCACCGTGCCTCCCGCCTCCTGCGCCCCTCAGACGCCTGCTTCCTGCCCCAGCCACCCGGCTCCACCAGCTGCAAACTCGTGGAGATTTGCCGCAGCCAGAGGCGGGTCACCTGCTTCCTGCCGGCTGCTCCTGGTGGCCGCTCACCCGGCGGACAGACCCTTGACGGCAGAGACGCGCCTACCGCCTGAGCTCAGCGCCCAGCAGGGCCACGCTCCAGCTGTGCGCCCTCAGGGTCCCCTCCTGCAGTGGGGTCACGGTGGTTTAGGAGGTGGCCTTGCGGGCACAGGGAGGTGACGGGCACAACCTCCACCCACGCTGTCACAGGGAACTAATGGGTCACACAGTCAGGAGCGGGGAGCGTGAGGGCGGCAGAGCTGTCTCCCGAAAACGCAGCTTCACGCGAGGTGAGACCCGGCGGACGTGGGCCTGCCACCCATGGGAACGGCGAGTCCATGGCCCCGGGGGACAGGGTGGCCGGAGTGGCTGGCGCGCAGGGCGCTCCAGGCCCACGTTGACGAAGGACTGGGTTTTCACAGGGTTGCCAGTGCAACGTTCTCTTTTCACACGGCGCTTAAAATAAATCCTGCTGAAGGGCGGGTTTCGCCGAGGAGAAGTGACAGATATATCCTGTTCTACATAAGATGACTAATAGCCCACAAATGTTCCCAGGGAGCCCAAGCTGGAGACTGTCAGACGCGCGGAGGGCCTTGGAGGCATGGGGCGCAGAGCCCCACGTACCCGAGCGCGGGGCGCGTGCCCCCCACGCATGGGACTTGGTGCCGTGGAGGGCCGGGGTCCCAGAGGCACGTGAGGGGTGGGCCCTGTTGCGGGGCACCGAGGGGTCAGGACACAGGGTGCGTAGGACACGGGGCAGGGCGGTAGGCAGTGCTGAGGGCTGCTGGCCCCGCGCTCAGGACACTTGCGGGGGGCGGGGTGGGTGGTGAGAGCAAAGGCTGGTTCTGAAGCTCGCCCTGAGGCTGGGGGTTTCCGAGATTGAGCAAGTCAAAGGCATGTTCACAAGAACGCAGCCTTTGTGCAAAGGCAAACACACAAATCACGTCGAAAGAAAGAGAACTGAGCGTGATGTCCGATGTGGAAAACTGAGCTTCAGAGAGAGATTTGAAAACTAACACAACCTGGACGATCGCATCGCCACATTGTCAAGGAATATTTATATGGATGTCGAGGAAGGGGCCGGAGAGAAGGAGGCAGGGCCCTGCCGAGCCCCCGTCTCTGAGTGTGACACTCAGAGGAGAAACGGGGCGGACACAGGTTGGTCACTAAGTGACGCTGCCCCAAGAGGCGCCCTGGGAAACCAGGCTCACGAATCCAAACAAAGCTTCAGGAAAATGAGCAGGGGGTTCGTCATCTGTGCACGCGGTGGAGACCGACCTAGAGAATTAGCCCGAACAAGTGAGAAAACGGGTTCGCCAAAAATGTGTCACACAGAAACGGCGACAGCAACGGCAGGGCAGGGCGTGAGATCGGGGCCCCCGGTTGCTCCAAGATACGATCCAAAACGTTCGGTTTTCAACCAAAAAAAAAAAATTAGGAGATGTGCAGAGAAACTAGGAAAGGCTTACCTGTGCACAGGTGGGGAGGCCGTCTCTGCAGGGGTCTCTCCGGGGGTCGGCCCGAGCACCGGCACCAAGCCAGGGACACGGAGAGGAAACCTAAAAACTAAATTACAGAAATTCCATTAAGAAACTACCTCTTGGCGGTTCCAGACTGGAAACGTATCGGCGTTGGAATGGAGAATTCTCTAGAGGGATTCAGTAGCCCGTCCGAGCCGGCAGAACGAATGACAAGACACCTGAGGACACAGCAATATAGACATGATCCAATCTGAAGGACAGAGGCATGGATTAATACATCGAACGCAGCCGTATGGAAGATAAGGGGGGCATAAACGTAGTTGAGGGGCCAGCAGCCCCAAACGCCCCACATCGGATGTAAAGAAAATATTCATCTCCACATCCACGTTTAACCAAGTCCAAGCTAGACAAGCCCGAGAAATCCATACCCAGATCCATCGTGATCAAATCGCGGAAAGAGAAAAGCTTGACAGCAGGAGAATGACTCATCCGAGCACAGAAAGATCAAAATCATTAACACCTCGGATCGGATACAATGAGCTCTAGAAAGCACAGGAGGGCCCATTCAAAGCGCAGAAGAAAGCGACACGCAGAAACAATACAAAACAAAGAGAGACGTTTCCAGATTAACGAAGACGGGATTCGTGTCTAAAAGATCTGCCTGTTGAGAAATACTCAAAATAAAACCACTCTTCCGGCTGGAAAGGGAATTGTGTCAGAGCGACTTGAACCCACATGGAGAAACGAAATCGCTAGGAAGGGTAATCAATTAATATAAATGACGGCATAAATACATTATTTATTTTTCTTTCTTATTTTATTGAAAACGCATTTGTGTACAAATGATGCTGACTTGAATTTTAACACGTGTGTACGTGTCTGTGGCATACATGGCAATAATAGAGGAGAGGGGAAGAAATGGGATTGTATTGGAAAAAAAATCCACATGGCATTCTTATTAAGTTATCGTAATCTGGAGTAGATTGTGATCAATCAAGATGCATGTGGAAATCTCCAGAAAAGCCACTAAGAAAATAACCACTATGACAAAGGAATTAAAATGGAGCAGACGCCCGAGAGCGGACGTGGTCGCTGAAGCCAGCTCTGGGGGCGGGAAACTGTCCCCTGTGAATGGCTGGGGGCGCTCTGGGGACGGAGCGTGGGGTCCAGCACTCCAGGAGACTCACCTGAGTCCTCACAGAGACAATGGGAGAAAATCCCCCTCGTCCACTTGGCAGAGGGAGGGGACAAGTCACCATTCTGAAGTGTGCCCAGAGTATTCTGCTCCTTTTACGGCGAGGTCTGCCCTCAAGAGAAACTACTTTATGACCCTAAGTGACCTGGGGGTGGCGGGGGGGGGGAACCCAACTCCCATTCTCACCAGCCAGCCTGTCTCGCCTGAGGGAGACGACAGAGACGCATCTGTGAAGGTGACACAGACTCACGAAAAGACTGACCCTGATCAGAGGACTATAGGACACGTCCCTTTGTCCCCCACCTTGCTACCAAGTCAACTGGGCGTCTGTATGATGATGACAGAAATACAACCGAAACCCTGCGGGGATCAGACGATATTTAAAAAGAATCCGAAGCAAACAGAGAGGCGCACACGAGGACGTTAGGAGAAATTTTCGTCTCCAACGCTGCAGCTATGGCAAACAGTGAATATAATCCAGTTCCCAGCCAGATAAACATCAAATCTCGCAAAGAAGTCTGTTCACCTCGGTTCCTTCTATCTGGTATATCTGCCTGACTTTCGACCAACATTATATAACATACTCAAAGACAAAAAAATAAACAAACATAGTTGGAAGAGACAGAGCGAACAACAGAACCTGATTCGGGTGTAGAGAGTTTGAAACCATCAGAACAAGCATTGGAAACAACCGTGATTGGTATGCTAAAGGATATAATGGAAAAAATGAGCAACATGCAAGAACAGATGGGTAATACAACCGGAGAGGTGGAAACCCTAAGAAAGAATCCTAAGGAAATGGTAGACATAAAACCACTGTGACATAAATAAGGAATGGTTTGATGGGCTCGTCACAGGCTGGATATGGCCAAGGGGAGAGTCAGCGCACTTTTGGAAAGTCAATAAAATCTTCCAAAACTGAAATTCAAACAAAAAAAAATAATAAAAAGGATAAAATAGAATATCCCAGAACTGTGAGACAACAAAAGGTGTAGTATATGCATAACGGAAATACCAGAAAGAGAATAAAGGGAGGAAAAATGAAAATATTTGAGGTAATGACTGCCTTTTCTGAAACTTAAGGCAAATACCACACATTTGTCTTTAAGTGTAAGCCACAGAGCCAGACGCTCAGAGAACACCACGCAGAATAAATACCAAAAAATCTGTACCTAGGCATATTGTATTAAAACTGCGGGAAAAAAAACGAAAAGAGAAAATCTTGAAAAAGTGTAAAAAAAAATTCTTACCTACAGAGGAGCAAGGATAAGAATTACTTTGACATCTGTTCAGACACCAAGACAATAAAAATAGAATAGAGTGAACACTTAAAATGTTGGCAGGGCGAGGCAATCCATCAAGGATTCTGTGTCCAGGAAAATTATCCTTAAAAGAAAAGAGAGAGAGATGAAGACTTCCTCAGACAAGTAAAAAGGGAAGGAATTTAAATTTATAGACCTGCCTTAACTTTATAGACCAATTAAAAGAAGTGCTTCAGAGAGAAGGACAGGTTATAGGTGAGAAATTCTGGGCCAGACTAACAAAGGAAGCCCATGAGAATAAATGAAGGTGAAGTAGCTCATCGCTCGTGATGGTTGAAACATTGGTTTCTGTGCCTTTCGCTTGAATCCAGCCCTGCTCACCTACGTCTCTAAATGTCTTGGCTTTAGGTGCTACTGGGTTTTTATGGAACAAATAAACTTGTCTACAAAGGGCACCGATTTTGTTCCTAATCCACGGAACCCTTTTTCTTCTCTTATTCCTTTTGCTAAGATCTCTAGACACTTAAACAGAAACGACCACCACAGCAGATGACCTGGTTTTGTCCTGAATGTAGAGAAAATGCTTCCGAAATGTAGTCACTAAGTAGAGTGCGTGGTGTCATTTTTATTATAAAATCTTATTACATAACGTTAATGTTATCATATAGCTCAAGGGATTTTAGACAAAACAGACTTGAGGACAAGGAGGATTATCAGGGATAAAGGTGGGGGGAACTAGATAGTCAGAAAGAAGTCAGTTCTCCAGAAAGGTGAACTAATCCTACACGTTTCTGTGCCTGCAAACAGATCATCAGAATACGTGACACAAAAACTGATACGGTGAACAAAGAAATGCACTATTATAGTCAGAGATGTCACCAGTCCTCTTAAGTAACCGACAGCTCCCGCAGGCAGAAAATCAGTGGGGAGACAGGTGACCCACGATCAGTCACCTGTAACTGACGTTTATGGGTTACTCTATCCAAGGACAGCCTGATACGCATCCTACCCAAGCTCACGTGAAACAGTCGCCGGCAGAGACCACACTCTGCGCCGCAACACGCATCGTATCAGATGAAGCAAATCCTAGAATGTATGTCCTTAAACCACAACCAGATTAACCTAGAAATCAAGAACAGAGAGATAGCCGAGCGTCCCAAATTATGTGGAAAACACACAATACATTTCTAAATGTGTTTGGATCAAAGGGGAAGTATCAAGGGTCATTAAAATGGATTGAACGAAATGACAATGAAAATATAATACTCAAAGTTTGTGGTATCCAGTGAAAGCAATGCTGATAAAGGAAATTTATAGCATTAAATGATAAAGAAGAAAGCAATCAGCAGCTTAGGTTTCCATCTTACTATATGAGAGAAAGAAGACCAATTTAAGCCTAAGGCGACAAGAAAAAAATAGTAAAAATTAAAGAAGAAGCAAATGAAATTGAAAACAGGGAAACAGAAAATTAGCAGACCCAAAAGCTGGTTCTTTTATTTAAAAGAAGTCGTTAAAATGGATAAAACTATGCCAGGATAATCAATAAAAACAGATATTGGACACCATGTGTCAGTATCAAAAAAAAATGAATGAAAGATTTATCCCTCATGATTTCATACACATTAAAAGAATAATTAAGAATTACAATGAACAATTCTATACCCATACATCTGGTTATTTAGAGGAAACGGACCCATTTCTTGAAAGACACAACTACAAAAATTTACACCAGAACAAAGAGATAACGTAAGTAGGCCTATGTCTTCAAAGAAATTGAATCAATAATTAACATTGCAAAAGAATCAGCAGAAAATGCTACCAAAAGTTTAAGAGAGAAATAGTCCCACTTCCCCAGGGTCTCCTTCAGAGAACAGAAGCAGATGGGATACCTGCAAACTCATTCTGTGAGGCCAGTGGTACCCTGACATCAGAATGAGAGAAAGGAAAAAGGGGTTCACTATCAGCTGTGAACAGAGATGCAAAAACCCTCAACAAAAAGTTAGCAAATTGAGCCCAACCATCACACTCAGTGATGCAGTGCGGTTTCTCCCAGTCATGTAAGACGGTTCAATGTTTGAAAATCAGACAAGAAATCCATCACGCCAACTGGCTAAAGAAAAAAAAAATTATGCGATCATATCAATAGATGCAGGAAAAGCTTCTGACAAAATTCCACCCCCATTCATAATTTAAAAAGCGAAAAACACTCTCAGCACGCTTGGACTAGAAAGGAACACGCTTGATCTGATCAAGAATACGGGCAAAAAGCCTGCAGCTGTCACCGTAGTTGATGCAGGCATCTCCGTAAAAGCAGGAGTGACAAGGATGCCCCCTCTTAACTCCTGACCGATGTCACAGCGGAAGTCCCAGCCAGCTCAAGAAGATAAGATGAGACAAAACAAACAAACAAAGAAACAAATAAATGCATACATACATACACAAATACATAAATAAGAGAAAAGTTACACAGATCGGAAAAGAAGCATAAAACCACCTCTGTTCGTGGATGACAAGACTGTAGGTAGAAAAAGTCTCAAAAATACTCCTGGGGCAGACAGAGCAATGTCACAAGCTACAAGGTTAACGCCTAAGAGCTGACTGCGTCCCTGTATTCCAGCACTCGAAATCAGAAATGTAAAAGAAAATACCATTTACAGTAGCGTCAACATAATAAAACGCATAGAAATCTAACCAAATATCTATAAGACTTCTTCGCAGAAACTATGAAACATTGCCCAAATATTCAAAGATTTCGTATTCACGGATTGGAGGACTCGATATTGTTAAGATGTCAATTCTTCCAAATTTGATGTATAGATTCAGTGGAATCCCGATCGAAATCTGAGCAAGCTATTCTGTAGACATCCACAAACCGAGTCTACAGTTTATATGAAGAGGCAAGAGGCATATACTCACCAGCAGAATACAAAAGAAGAACAAACTTCAAGATTTGCTATAAAGTACAGTAATCAAGGCAGTGTGATGTGCAAAAAAACCCACACAGATCCATAGAGACCCCCACAATCCTTGACAAAGGAGCAGAGGCAATTCGGTGGGAGAAAGGACAGTTTTTCCCAATAAATGATGCTGCAGCTACTGAACATACACACGCAAAAAAAAAAAAAAAAAAAAAAAAAAAAAAAAAAAAAAAAAAAAAAAAAAAAAAAAAAAAAAAAAAAAAAAAAAAAAAAAAAGAAAAAAAAGAAAAAAGAAGAAAAAAAGGTTCTTGACACAGATCTTACTCCTCACAAATTTAAATAAAGGTGGATTATACACTTACAGGTGAGATGTAAAACTTTATAAAGAAAAAGCATACATAAATCGACGTGACCTTGGGTTTGGCCTTGATGTTTTTAGATACAATCCCAAAAGCATTTTCCATAAAAGAATAAAATGGCTCATTTAGGCGTTATTAAAATTAAAAACTTCTGCTCTGCAAAAATATAGTATTAAGAGAATAAAAAGACAAGCCTTGCATGGGCAGGAAACATTTGCAAAATACATAGCATAAAGAGTTCTTCTATCCAAGATATACAAAGAACGCTTAAAACTCCACAAGAACACAAAAATACACATTTTTGAAAATGGGCAGAAGACATGAACAGACACCTAGCCAGAGAAGATAAACGGACAGCGATACGGATATGAAAAGATGCTCAACGTTAATTTTCTTTAGGGAGTTGAAATTATATGAACTATCACTCGCATGTATGAGAATATTGTGTGTGTGTGTGTGTGTGTGTGTGTGCGCGCGCACGTGCGTGCGTGTGTTCAAACACCCAACACGGGGAAGAATGTAGTTAAAAGCAGATTCCCGTGTTGCTGGCGATCGTAAAAACGGTAGAGACACCGCAAACTGGAGGATTCCTTTTAAGTTGAAACACGTTTTTCAGAAGACCCATAAATAAGGGTTTTGATCACTTGTGTCTACACAGAAGTCTGCGTGCCAGTGTTTATAGATTATCTGTCCCCAATCGCCCCAAATTGGGTGCCACCCAAATAACCTCCAGTGAGTGAAGAGAGAGGGTGTGGGACAGAAAATGAGATTGTACCCAACGATAAAAGGAGCTACGGATACACGCGACTAAAAGAATCACAGGGATATAATGATGAATGAATGAATGGTCAGTTTCAGAACGCCGCGTGTTGCGTAATTCCATGTATATGACATTCTCAAAACGAAAACAGCACAGCGGTGGGGACCCTCCTGTCATGCCCTAAAGGGACCAGGTCGGAGGGTGTGGCTGTCCGAGGGTGGGGGAGGGGTTCCACGAGCGACACCTGCCCCTGCGCTGTGGCTACTCCAATCCACACGAGTGTTTACAAACCACAGGTCATTGGAAAGTCAGGTTTCCCGTGTATTCATTTAAGAAGTCAGATGCTTTTCTAGGTTTTATTAAATATATGTGAGGTTTAAAACCACGCAAACGTCCTAAGCCAGGAGTAAGATAACGCCTGTCAGGAACTCCACGAGGGTGGCATTAGTCACCTGTAGTGTAACGTGTTCCTTGGAAGAGCGGGGCGAGGTCCCACCCGGAGGAGGACACGAGCGTGGACAGAGCGCGGGGCGGGGGGCCGCGCTGGACATCGGCGAGGGGCGCCATCCAAGGCGATGGCGAGGAAGGCGAGGATGGGCGACGGTCGCCACACGACCCTGGAAGGCACCGCGCCCGGCTCGGGCTGGGGTGCGCTGGGGTGCGCTGGGGTGCGCTGGGCGCAGCCAGGGCCAGGTGGGTGGGAGAAAGTTTGGGAGGCTCCGGGGGGGAGGCGTGAGCAGCGGGCAGAGGCGAGATTGGGGGGGACGCGGACAGCGCGTCCTGCTGCCCCACGGGCAGGTGGCAGGACCCCCGAGGAGCGCGAGGCGGGCGCGGCTGCGGGGGCGCTGTGCGCTCCGCCGGAGCTGGGGTGTCAGCGGGCGGGGGCGCGG
>PVKZ01009116.1:0-12388 GCA_004027375.1 Macroglossus sobrinus
GGACCCGTACCGGGTCACACAATCGTCTCTGTCTGGTCCCACGGCCAAGTGTCAGGCATCAGTGAGGGCCGGTCCTGGTTCCTCTTCCTCTGTTCTGTCAAGTGTTCTGCAGTCGCAGTCACTTCCAAGCTCTCATGAGCTTTGGCAGTGTGGCAGTGTGGCAGGGATAAGAACCAGCCTGGGTCTCAGCCACTCGCCATACACACCTGTCCAGTTTATCTGTTAGCGCTTTTAACATATTAATCACACATATTTTAAATTCCCTGATAATGGCCAAATCTGCATTACATCTGCATCTGGTTCTGATGTCTGCTTTGTATTCTCAAACTGCTTTTTCTTGTGTTTTAGCATGCCTTATAGTTTTTTGTTGAAAGCTGGGCATGATATATTGGGTAATGCGAACGGAGGTAAATAGATCCTTAGCGAGAGGTTTTATGTTGTGTGTAATGTTTACTGTAGTTGGAAGTGCCAGAATCTTCGAATTCGAGTGTCTTTATTTTTGTCTCCCCTCTTATCTTTGGGCTTCCCTAAATACTCTTTGCAGAGAGCGTCCACAGGTTGCAGCTCTTTCAGCTGTACTCCACTCCTGTTCTACTGCAGGCTTGCGACAAGGTGAAAAACGTGTGGAGAAGTGTTCTGTATTCTTCCAAATAAATTCCAGGGTTCTGTGGGCCCGTGTTCCTAGGATCTGACCTTCACGAGTGTGTTGTAGCTTCTTTCTCCCCCTTATGTGAAAATGGAAGACTAGAGTGGGCTGGGTTAAGGCTCTGGGAAAAAGTTTTTTCCACTGTGGAGTAGGCCTTTCTCATGGAGAAGACTCTGGGTGTATTTCACAAGAGCACAATTCCCCTCCCACTGCCAGAGTCATGAGGGGATCTTCTGGGATCTTCACTGTGAGAACTTGCTGGCGTTCCTGGATCTAAAGCCCACTAAACCTCTTAAGACTGCACGTGGGGTTTCTCGCTCTCATACTATTCCACAGTCTCCAGTAATTTGTCAAAACTACCATTTAAGTCTTCTCACCTCTTTATGTCTCTACCCTTTTCTGCTCTATGTACGGAGAGATAGGCTGTGACTTGCTGGATTTGTCTTTTCTCTAGAATAAGGGGTGGTCATTTGCCCTGTGACCTCAGGTCTCTAAAAGGGTAAGGTAAGTTACTGATTTTCAGTTTGTTCAGCTTCCTTTCTGGTTATAAGTACAGGAAGGATGAGTTCCAGAACTGAAACTGGAAGTCTGGCCTGTGGATTTTAACTGGGTGGCTAAAGACCAGTGAACAGCTTTGGTCCTCTTCTCTTCGGCTGAACTTCAGATCTGGGAATAGAGTTGTCCTTGAAAACCTAGCTGTTCCATACATTTTAGGTCTTTTCCCTCCCCAGTATAGAAAATTTACATGGCTCCCTGAACTTGGCATCTCAGCCTCCAAATACAAAACTTGGAGTGCAGATTAGAATTCAGACTTCCTGAATCAACATTCCTTGTGAAGTCTGAGCAACTGTGACTTAACCCAAGGAGAAGAAAGACATCTCTGTCACCACCACCACCATTAAGAAGCTGTCCACTATACTGCTAGGTGCTTGCTTAGAGTAGAATAACTAGTTTCTGAGCCCTGGGAGCACGTTCTAGGAGGAGACTGCGTGGTACAGTTGAGACTTCTTCCTCTGGGCTCTACTCCGGGACTCGGGCGGACTTCACAGCCAGGCAGTCCAGGCTGAGTAGAGACTTTGCCACTATTTGTGTCGCTTTGGAAAAGGTACTTCATGTTTTTGTAACTCGGTTAATTCATCCCTCAAAAGGAGCTCATAATAATGACCTCACAGGATTCTTGTGCACACCAAATTAGAAACTCTCTGATATACTGAAATGCCTGCATGTATCAGGTCTTTCTAGTTCCTTTTAAAATTGTGAGCTAGTCGTATTATGGGTTAGGCTGGGGTAAGTAGGAAAGAGAAGATGAGAGCTCCACGGTGGCTTTCAGAGGTCATAATTGCTAAGACATTGCCACTGTGCTCCTCAGTGCTTTGTGTACTGTGTTTTGCTTGCCATGACCAACACTTACTGAAAAACACTTCATTTTTGCATAAGTATGTCTCCCTCCTCCTCGTGGTCCTGTACCACAGGGAGGCCGATCTCAGTTCCGGCGGTCATCTTCTTGGTCTCGGGGTAATCCATCCCCTTGGTACTCTATGGTTCAGGAAGGGGAGGTGCTCTAACTCTGCTCAGTGAGACCTTAGAAGAAGACTGCAGAAGGACTTCTGAGGGAAGTGCCTTCACTCATAAGAAAAGGCCATCAAGAAAGATGCTTTCCTTTTCTTCCTCATGAATTTGCTTAACTCCTAGAATTGTTGCAGCCATCAAGCTTCCAGCCTTAGGATGGAAGCTAATACTGTGAGTGGCAGAAGAAGGAGATGGATAAAAGCTGAGTCCTTAGCTGAATCAAACAACCATCAAGGCCTCAGTACTTCCAATCAGTGGATAATAAATTTCCTTGTTAAGTTAGTTTTAGCTAAGTTCCTTGTTATACGAAAATGGAGCAATCGTAAATGATATGTGTGTTGAGGCACAGAACAACTCTTTGACGAGTAAATGCTCCTGACTTTTGTCTGACAGTAAGCACCTGCCTCTTAAAACCAGTGGCAGAACTCATGTTTCCATGTGAAAGGAAAACTGTAAGTTCTGAACACCTTGCCTAATGATTGCTAGAGGTCTGACAACTCTGATTGGCCTCTGTTCTAGCCTGAAAAGGACAGTTCCAGGCAGAAAACCCAGACCTTTACTTATCTACGGCAGGGGTTCCCAACCCCCAGGCCACAGGATGGTACCAGTCTGCGGCCTGTGAGGAACCAGGCCGCACAGCAGGAGGAGAGCAGTGGGCCAGCGAGCAAAGCTTCATCTGTATTTGCAGCCGCTCCCCAGCACTAGGATCACCATTGCCTCAGCTCCCCCTCAGAGCATCAGGCATTAGATTCTGGTAGGAGCACCAGTCCCTGGTGCCAGAAAGGTTGGGGACCACTGACCTAGGGGTTTCAGAGGTCTATTAAATACTTGAGCTCATAAATAAGCCTGGTTTCAATTCGGAGAGTCATTGTGTGAAAGTGCACCTTTAGGAAATGTCTACTATAAAGATATCAGAGGTTATCTGCTTCCAATTCAGGGGGCTGTACTGAGGTTGAGAAAGATAAAAATTCATAGTGTCAACAGTTAGAAAGGTTTAGTTAACTTTCCCCCCGTGTACTGCACTAAACAACACAGGTATCAAAAGAGGGGGATATTTGGGATTTATCACGAGTGGGGATTTTGCCAGGACAGCGGAGCCAGGCATTAGAGGATAAGGTAAGAGAGTAATAAAAATGATGGACTGTGATTGGCCGTTACATTGGGAGGGAAGGGAAAGCTGGAGGAGGCTGATACACTGGGAGAAGGGGAGAAGGGGCAGGGGGTCTAACAACACTCAGGGCTAACGTCATAAAGTACTTTGCCACAAGTTGTAAGGAACAGAAAATCTGATGAAGATACTGACAGTGATGATGGCAGCTTTTAGTGATGACCAGCACTAGAGGGATGTAGACATAGCATGGTGGTAATGCACACCAGCTCCAGATTCAAACTACAGAGGTTTGAATCCTGGCTCTTCTGTTAACCAACTCAGTGAGCTTGGCCAGGTTCCTCACCAGTCTGTGCCCCAGCTTCCTCACATGCAGAGTGGAGACAACAACAGCATCTATTCCATACGTTTGTTTTGAGGATTAAATAAGTTAAACATTTAGAACCCTTAGAAGAGTATTTGGTACATATAAAGGACCCAATAAATCTTAATATTAACTATAATTACTATTATAAGTAGTAAAAGGCTCAGGTGTTGCAGTTAGACAGATGGGTTTGATTCACACTTCCAGAGCCCAAGTTTCTTCCTCTATGCTACCTGTCCCTCAACACTAGTTCTGTCTTATTCATAAAAAAAGACTCCAGTCCATGGTATAAAGAAACAAATGCTGAAATAGGGGCAAATAAAATACTGTGTAAGTACAAAGGACAGGGGAATTATTTCCTACCAAGGTACCAAGAGTAAGGGTGAGGGTATCAGAAAAACTTCAAACACACCCTAGCATTTGAGCTGAACCTAAAAGGATGAATATGGTTCCCATAGGCAGAGAAAGGATTGTGAGAGCACTGAAGATCAAGCCAACAGTGTAGGGAAAGGCACAGAAGTAGTAAAGCACAGGGTACAGTTGGGTTGGGGAAGAGCAGGAAAGTCCAATGTGGCTTGAGTACAGGCAAAGTGGATTAGGGCTTGGACTAGGGTGAGGCACCTGAGAGTGAGTTCCTCCTTAAACTGTGTTCTTATCTCATTCTAGTCCTGACCCTGACTTGGAAGCTGTGTTGGGGGATGGAGATGGAAAGGTGGAATTGTATGGAAGGGTGCAAGGGCCTGAAACACTGCCTAAGGTACTCGGTAGTATTTTATAGGTGAGATCCCATTGAAGGTTGCCCTTTTGAAATTGGGGCAGAGAGTGTCAGGGGGTGCCAAGAGTCCAGCTGTGCCGTAAGATGGATACCTTTCTTTCATTCGTGACTGGAGGGATAACAAATCCACTCTTATTTGATCCCCAGGCAGCAACATTTTAGGTCAAATGACATCGGAATGGACCCTGGTATTTCTTACGGAAGATAGATAGCCCAAAATATTGATCCAGAAAGGGGACAGAAACAAAAGGACCATGTGAGTGATGAGGTTTTTCACTTCAATTACACCCCAGAAAAAAACCGAGGGATGATCCTGGCCAGTGAGTGATCAGAACAGATATTATCATCTTCATTCTTGGAGATATACACACCCCACTTACCCTGCCCTTTGGCCGAGATTGAAAAAAAAAAAAAATCTGCGGGTGTGAATCGGTTAAGTACCTGCTTTGAGATGCTCATAGGACCTAGAGGTATCCTGCCAGGCCACAATGTGAAGTTTCCCAAATATACAGTACCCCCAACAGGAATGCTAGGCGGAGGGAGCTCTGATAAGAAAAAAAAAGAGAGAGAGAGAACTTTAAAAACCATCTAAATGCAGGCATGTGTCACAAATACATGCTGCTTTTTTACCCATAGTGTACTCGTGGGCTCCGCCTCCTTCATTTTTTACTTCTTTTTGTATGATGCATAGGATCAGAGGTAGGGACGCATGTGACCATTGTTCTGACACCAATTCTTTGACACCAACTACCTGAAGTTAGCATCAGACTCCACAGATTTAAAGGTGCAATCCACAACAATACTGCCCCCACTTCAGATAGGATGCCAGTTACAAGTCTTGAGGGGCCACCCATACATACGTCTGACTGACAATTTATAAAATGACCCCCTCAGGTTTGATATTTACTGGAATAACTAACAGAACACACTAAAAGTGCTACGCTTCGAGTCATAGTTTTATTATAAAGGATACGCATAGGACAAGGCCTGGAAGGGTCTTAGACACACAGCTCCCATGCCCTCTTCCCATGGGTTCAGGGTACATCACCCTCCCAGAAAATCAGTGTGTTTACCGACCGACCAGGAAGCTCCACAAAGCCCTGGGTTTCCATTGTGGATTTCTTAATTAAATCACTGGCCACCTGACTGAACCCCAAATCCAGCTACCTCCTTCCCCCTGTGGCCTAAAGTTCCAACTCTAATCAGGTGGTTGGTCCTTCTGGTGACCAGTCCACATCACGAAGCTATCTGAGGGCCCACCATAAGTCAGTTCATTAGCATAAAAAAGACACTCCTATCACTCAAGAATTCCCACTGTGTTTTGAAGCTCTGGGCCAGGAACCAGGAACAAAGGTTAGATAGATACATTCTATCTATACCACACTATGTTTGAAATATTCTCTTTTGTCAAACTCTACAAACACACACAGACCAGAGACCACAGAGCTTGAGTGGAAAGGCCATAACCTGAACACTGGCCCCAATACTTATATTTTCATAATTCTGAAGGGTGAAGGAAAGAGGATAAGAAAGTTGGAGGAGGTAGTCCTAGCCCTGAACCTCTGTAATTCTACCGCACAGACCCACTGCTGAATCCTCCCAGCTTTTAAATGTAAACAGGAGGGCCCAAAGTAGTACAGCACAGTTTCAACTCTATACTGAAAATAAAAATAAGAAGGGTGAGTAGACTTAGGAAAATTAATTACTTTCTAGTGACACTTTCCTTGGTATCCGGCCTTGGGGCATTAGGAGGAAATATTTTGTTAGAAAGAGATCAAGGACTACCAAAGGCCACCAGCTAGGACAAAGCCAAAGGAACAAGTCCTAAGAAGTGGGCAGAGAGCAAAACACATGGAAGAAAGCAAAAGTGTCTGCAGAGGGAACCTATGAGACCACCCATAAAGCAGTCTCTGCAGTTGTTTCTCAGAAAGATCTTACTCAGGCCCAGGACTGAAAAGACGGAGGCTCAGATGGAGTAGCAACTTTTGTGTTCCTAGATGGGAGGGAGTTGCTGCCTGGAGCTGAGATCCGGCGATCCCTTGTGGGTTGAGAATCTTGGCAGTATCCCAATGAGAAATCCTCTGTGAAGGGCCCACAGCATCTCCGTTCCCTCCTCCAGACTCTGTCTACCTCCCCCTTCCCTAGAGCTGCCCAGATTGGGGTTCATTCCTCTGTTGTACCGCCAGGTAGCTGGAGCCTTGGAGCGTAAAGCACAGGCATTCCCCGCCTTGTTCTCTCCCACCCTTCCCCATTTTTGAGCTGGTCTCGGCCATCCCCAACGTCTGGAACAGACAGAGAAATTAGAGAGGCAGTGGCGAATAGGCACGCTGGGTGGCGGTGAACGACAGGGGTGTTGCTCATCCTCGCACTGCTTTTCCACAGCCAGCATCACTGGTTTACACCAATCGGGTGTTCGCGGATGCCACTCCATCGTTTCCTCTCTCTGGGCTCCCCTGAAGCCAACTCCCCCCCCCCCCGTGTGTCTGCCTCCCCCACCTACACATGCAAACAGGCTCAAACAGCTCTGGGTGGCAAGCCTGGGGTAAGGGGAGGGCTGTTCAGAAGGCAGGAGGGAGCAGGAGGGTCCGAGTTACTTCCTGCCCCCCATCTATTGTCAACCACCACCTCCCGCGGATGCCATTTCCGGGACTCGCACCCACCTCGTCTGCCAGTGACCCACTTGTGCCTGTCGCAGGATGACTTCCTGCCTCTCGAGCTCCTGGACGACAGACAGTCCCTGCTAAGACGCTCGCCACTGGCCGCGCGATCGCTTCCTCTACCCACAAACGCCGGAATTCTGGCCGCCTGAGGGACTAGTTTTCAGGCTAGTGCGGCACAGCGAGACAGCAACCCACCCACCTAGACTCCCTAACGGTCTACCACTCCTCTGCGGCAGTCTGTCAGTTCAGGCGCGTGTCCTTCTGGTCTGTCTTCCATGGGACACACCTCTAGACACGCCCAAGGAAGAGCGTGGGCACTTGCCGCACTGGCCCACGCGCAGTCCGCCTGCTGGCCGCAGCCCCGCAGCCCCGCAGCCCCGGGGGCAGGACCTTCTGCCTGTGCCATTGAGCTGTTTGCCGGCAGAACCTGAAGCTCCTGACCGTGGTGGAGAGAGAGCTGAAGGCAGGCTGGATTTGGAGCCAAGGCGTCCATCCCGAGGCCTGGGCCTTGCTCTCTAGGAGCCCAGGGCTGGCGAGGAACACTCGGTGAGGAGTGTGGAGACGAACTGACTTTGAATATTCTAAAACTCCGGCGACATTTTACAACACAGGATCTGTTCTGGAAAACATTGATGGCAAAATGAACGTTGAAAACTGCAATTTCCACCACTAGGATGATCCCTGTTAACACTTGTGGTTTGTGAGGGGAGGCAAAACTGCTACTTTGCACCATTTCCATAAACCTTGCATACTAGAATGGCCGGGCGGGGCGGGGGCGGCGAGCATGTTGCACTGCCAGAAAAATCACACAAAACTTGGGTAAAGACAATGTAGGTTACTAGGTATTATTTCAGTGCAGTGCTGAGCTTCACTTTCTATTGATGGGGCAAATGTTCAATCCCCAGAGGCTGGTGTTAACTCAGATGTTTTGTCCAAAAGATATGGAGATGATTTATGTCCAGTGGAATGGATGACATCTATGGTTACAATTTATTGCCCTGAAGATATTGACCAAGTTTGTATTTAACCCAGCAATGTTATTCTGACTTTTTTTCTATGTGTGCATGAAATTGAATATGCATGTATTTTTGAGTATATTGGGTATATTGTATACACACCTATCTCCTTCAACCATTTTCATAACCTTAGTTGTGTTGGAACATCTTTCACATGTTCATTTCTAACTTATGACTCATACTTTTACCTTTTCAAAAGTATTAGCAGCATCCTCAGACAAAACAAGTAACATTTTCACCATGTCTAAAAATAACAAAACAGTTCTCACAAGTCTGGATTCCCTCTCCAAGCCAACTCTATCCCTGACTTTGGCAGTTTCTATCTGAAAGTATGGCATGATCTTTTTACTTACTAATGTGGAAAATACACATAAAACCAGTTTCAAGTCTTCAATTCAGTGGCATTAAGTACAGTCACAATATTGTCCTACCATCACCACTACTTCCAGAACTTTGTCAGTCACTCCGAAAGGAAATAGTATGATCTTTTGAACTAATAGTTGTGTAAAAAGGTGGCCGCCTCTGTAATCAAGAGACAGACTAATGTAAACATAGCAACCTCGATCATTTTTTTAAAAACATTTTATTTAAAAAGCTGTTTTCTCAAGTCTCATTCCTCTCCAACGTTTCTAAGGGATTTTGTCTCTAAAAGTTCTAACACACGTAGTTTATTCATTTATGTAACTGCATCCTTTCCAACATCCACTCATGACTTGAGGCACTGGATATAAACATATTTTTAAAAAGCCCTGTCTCATTAATTTTAGTATCACCCTAATTAATGTCTGTCTCTGAAAACTTTTTCTAGCATGGTAGATTTTATTCTAGGCTATGAAATATATGAAGTTTCTTAGAAAGCCATTTTGAAATTGCATAAAAATGGCTTATTGACATGCATTTTTAAAATGGGAACCTAATTTTCCATAGGTGTCACATGATGTTCTATTTCACCAGCATCCATGTCATTTCATGACAATAAACAGATCATTTCTAATAGCTGAACGGTATTTCCTCAGTACTTTCCTTGGACTAGGATCCCAAAGAAAATCTTACTCCTAGCACCATTTAATTGGTATGCCATTTTGCTTTCATTCTTCAGGTGGCACCGAAACAACACCTGCACTCTTGAGTTGTACGATGTGCAGATTTGGCCGACTCAGTTCTCCAAACTGGCCTCATTCCAGCTGCATCCCTCACTAAACTGTCTCACCAATTCTAGGCAGACAGGGTATATCCACGCTACTGCAACAGATTTTCCAATTACACACTTTTCTTCATACCACCCTTGCCCACTTCTAAGAAAGACCTAATGGTTTGTCTTCAACAACCACAGGAATGAGATTTTCCAATGAGGGTATGTTTGTCATACTACTAGTCACCCATTTGTTAAGTGTGCACAATGTGTCTGCATCTGGATTTTAAACTGAAGGGGGGTCACTTCTGCCAATTCTCACACACAACTTTATTGAAAACAGAGACTCGAATAAGAGAACCATGTTTAGACAACGAATAGCAGGGTAACTAGCTTACATAGGCGACTCAGTTTGCTGGAAGCTCAATACTGAAAATACTGCAATCTGGACAGCAAGACAGGTATCAACAAAATATGTTTTCAGCTCTAATGTTCATTTGGTATCCACAGAACGATCCAGCTCAAACTGACAATCAGACGAAACTGTTAACATCAGCATTAAAAATACAAGTAACAGCATAAAACCAGACTGAAAAACAAAGCACTACTCAGGACTCTGGGAACATAAAGCTCATCAGAGGCAGGTGGTTAATCACATTAGCTTTCCTTCCCTCCCTCGGGTTCATTTTGATTGTCTATTTGGGTTTGTAGTTCTTTAGCTAAGTTCTCAAATTCATGGAATGCAGCAATCAGTGGCTCGAGACTGAAATCATCATCAATTAAGGCCATTGTTCCATTTCTTATACTACGACTGATATTCCGAAACATTTTAATAACAATTTGGATATTGTCATTTGACTCTTCTATGTTAAAGAGACCCACAAATATTGATAGAGCTTTGGCACTGAACAGTTTTTTTGCCACCACAGCATTTTCAGACAAATTCAACAGCATTTTCAGAACATGAAATTTTGTTGTAGCATTGCCCGTGACTAATAGGGAGAGAAACCCAGACATAAAATTGGCAACCAGTGTGTGATAGTCAGGAGTTGTAGTGAGGTATCGAAGCAGCCTTAATCCAAGCAGCTGCTCAGGGGAATTCACATTTTGTGCAAGGGTTTCCTCACACACTTGACATATGAATGTCTCAATCATGTTTAGATTTGGATATGGTGGAGCCATGAGAATTATATTTTCCAAAAACCTTGTCCTAACTCGGGAGGAGGGATAATTGAGCAAGGTTTCAATAAGTGAGACAACACCTGAATCCCGAATGAAATCTCGCGTAAATTGAGACGCACTTCTCATACCCATTGCGATTTTAGATATTTCCTGAATAAAAGGATCTCGAATTTTGTCCATTAACAGAAGGAGTTCTTCAAACTCTCCGGAACCAATTTTAAGCTCACACTGTATGCAGCTGCAGAACCAGCTCTCAGGCTCTGCATTCTCCCTGGTCCTAAGATGCTCCCGAATTTCCCTGACCGACCTGTAGGAGGATTCATACTGAAATGGGAACTCAGGGTCTGGCTGACTGGCCTGAGACAAAGATTCCTGATCTCCCCCTTCTGGGTTAAGTTCTGCACTCTGGGGTTTTCCCTCAAGCATTTCAGCGAATGCAGCTGCTGTGTCCTCAGGAATTCTAAAGGGGCTTGGGGATGGGAAGCCAACCAAGTAACAAGGACCAGGTTTGAATTCAACAGTGACCTCTTCCCACGTTTGGGGCCTGGATGATGTATTAAGTTCCTCAGCTGAATCTCTGAACCTGGGACTAGCCTTATACACAGGATTGGGATTTAGGTCAAAGCAGGCCTCATCCCTGTCCCAGAACCAGGATCCAAATATGGCCTCTTCTTCAGACTCTGGCCTGGTCTCTTCTCTGGCCACAGCCCCCAAACTGGACTTTTCCTCAGTCCAGAACAAGGATCCACCAACGGCCCCCTCCTCAGCCTCTGGTGTGGACTCAGGGAGGCCCGAAGCCCCAGCCTCCATACCAGCCTCTTTCTCTGCCCAGAACCAGGACCCAATGATGACTTCCTCCTCAAACCTAGGCTCTTGTTTGACCCTATCACTGTTGTTAACATCTTTCTGGGCCCTGGGCTTCAAGACAGTATTAGGCTCTTCCTTGGCTCTGGGCCTAAATCTACTATTGGCCTCTTCTCCAGGCAAAAACCAGGACTCCTTATAATACTCTTCTTCAGACTCAGGTTCAAAAAAGTCCTCTCTCTTTGTCCTGAGCTTTGACCTAACATTTGCCTCTTCCCTGACTCTGGGCCTGAATAAATTATGGGTATTTTCTCCAGCCCACAAGCAGAATGGGTTGCCAGACTCCTCCTCAGACCCAGACCAAGAATCAATATAGGAATCTTGCTTGGATCTGGGCCGAGACCTGGGGTTAGGCTGGTGTTTAGCCCTGTGCCTAGACCTAATATTGGCCTCCTCCCTGGGCCATGATCTGATGCTGGCCCCTTCTCCAGCCCAGAAAGAAGACATCGTAGAGGTCTCATCTGCTGACCAGAATCCAGATTCATTAGAGGCCTCCTCTCTGGCCCTGGGCCTGGGATAGCACCAAGACCCCGTATTAGTTTCCTCCCCTGATTCAAACCAGGGCTGGATTCCTGACTGACCGTGCGAACCAGGAAAGATTTCAGCGTCCACACTGACCAGTTCCCTATCTACAGGCAAGGTCATAGGTTTAGCAACTGGCCGAGATTCAGTACTGACCAGTGGCCAGGCTATGGCATTGATCTGGGCCACTCCCTCCACTTGGGACACTGCCTCAGCCCCATACTCAGTCTGGGCCCAAGCCTGGGCTTCATCTTTGAGCCTTGCTCCAGGAATTGCTCTGCCCTCAGTTTTAGGACGTGCCCTACCTACAGCCCTGGCCTCGGTTTTGGGCTTTGCCCCAGCCATCGTGTGGGATTCGCCTTTGGGCCTTGCCCCAGCCATCACCTGGGACTCCGTTTTGGGCCTTGCCCCAGCCATCACCTGGGACTCCGTTTTGGGCCTTGCCCCAGCCATCACCTGGGACTCCGTTTTGGGCCTTGCCCCAGCCATCACCTGGGACTCCGTTTTGGGCCTTGCCCCAGCCATCACCTGGGACTCCGTTTTGGGCCTT
>PVKZ01009117.1:0-12383 GCA_004027375.1 Macroglossus sobrinus
CGGGCCCAGGATGCCGGCGTCTGGGCATCACTCACGTAGCGGTCCCTCAGCGCCTTGACTGCCGCCAGAGCTCTGGGGTCCAGCGAACGGTAGTGCGAGAGGAGGCAGCGCCTGGGCTTAGCCTCGCCGTGGTCCGCCACCACTGTCACCAAGACCCACAGCCCCACGCTCACCGCGGCTGCGCCACTCGGCCCCATCGCTGCCCCTGGGAAGAGGCCAAGAAGAAGAGTCCTGAGTCCAGGGCCTGCCTGTGGTGAGACTAGCAGGGAGAGTGATGCTTAGAGAGCTTTTGTTCAGTGCCCGCAGTGGAGAGACGCTGTGGTCCGACGAACTCCTACTCTCAGCCTTTCTCTCCTCATGCCTCACCTGCAATGTGCCCTCTGTGCCTTGTTTTGGAGCGGGGCCTACCTTCCACTGCCCCCTGGGAAGTGTCCAGAATGATGTCCACCTTCAACCGCAGTGCCTGCACCTTCCATGGTGGCTTTTATGTGTCGAGCTGTGAAATGTCGAGCGGGGCTTCCCTGTCCAGCGCCGAACTTCTGGACTGGCCAGTGGCCACTGGCCAGGAGTTAAGACTTTACCCACCTGTGGGAAGGTGCCAACAATGGTTATGTCTCGATTCTCTTTCTCTAGTTCTCCTTGTCCCTCTATGTGTCCTCTCTTTCTTCATCTTTGATGTCCTTTTCTGTTCTGATATAATAAGGAGCCCTTATACAGTGCTTACTGAGTACTAGGCCCAGTTCTAAGTAATCCATACATATATATCTCGTTTAATTCTCAAAAAAGGACACTATAAGGGATGTCCTATAATTGGCTCCATTTTACAAATGGAAAAACCGAGGCACCACAAAGTGAAGGAACTTTTCTGAGACACAGTGTCAGAGGGAGGATTTGAACCTATACACGGTGCAGCTTCAAAGCTTGTTCTCTATACCATAATTGCCGATAAATATCTGATTCAGTCTCCTCTTTATCTGTCTTCCTTTCATTCAATTTCTTCTTATTCCCTTTGTATAAGCCTCCCATTTTGTCTTGTCTCTCATTCCCCTTCTCTCTCTGCCTTTGTCTAACCCCATTTGTCTCTCATTCTTTTTTCCAGCAAATATCCAAGACAAGGTCTCACTGTCTGTCTCAGTCAATCTCCTGTTTTAGTTTAAAAATAAAATATACTATTTCTTTTTCTGATAAAATTAGCAATGCAAGTTCATAGTTAAAGCTTGAAAAATGTGGAAATGTGTAAAGGAGAAAAATAAACCCCACCATCTACTTCTCTCCCTTCACCTCATGTCTGGAACAATTTTTCCAACATGTAGAAATTTTACATATATTTATTCGTGTCTATGTTTTCTGATTACCAAAGTAACACATTCGTTGTCAATATAAAAACTAACAACTTGGAGATTTAAAGTAAGTCTTTAATCCCACTTCCTGAGGATATTTTCTTTAACAACTGGTAGCTGTTCCTCCTCTTTTTTTTTCCTTTTGGCAGCCTACTTCTTATGTCTTACTATTATCTCTCATTTTCATTTCCCAACATCTTTAATTATATTGTATCAGTTAGGGCCCCAGGAGGAAACAGATGGCCCAATCAATTTAGGATAACTTGAAGTAGGTTTAATACTAGGAGTATTTACAAAGAGATGAAATAGTGAAGGGAAAGAACAAGAGGTAGTGCAAGGCCTTTGGGCCTTCCTGGGGAATGATCTGCCATCCTTAGGCCAGAAGGAAAGAGAAAAGGAAGGAAGTGGTTACCTGACTGGGGAAGGAGAGAGTCATCTGCACAGGTCAAGGAAACAAACAAGTAGTGGTGGCCCTGAAGGGAGGAAACCTGGGGAATAAGTACTTTGATGCCTCAGAGAATAAAGAGTCTCCTTCCCCTCTCCCTGTCTCTGCTGCTAGGCTCCCAATTGGCTGCATTCAGTAGAAGCCAAGGACCAGCCTCCTGGGGTCCAGAGCAAGATGAAGAAATGAGAAGAGTGAACTTGGACAGGCAATGGAAGGCATCCCACGTATACTACTACTTAGCCTTCCATTCTAACAGGATCATTTAATAACCAACCCCCTTTAGTGGACATTGATGTTATTTCCCATGTTTTGTTAAAGCCATGATTATCAAGGGCTGAGGAGAAGGATGGAACAAGTTTTTCATTCTCTTAATGCCGAAATTTTAAATCAAATGAAATCCAACTCATCGATTTTATTTTATTTTTTCATGGATCATGTGTTCGGTGCATCTAAAAAGTCATCACCAAACCCTAGGTCCTATGCTATAGTCCAGAAATTTTATAGTTTTATACTTGACATTTAGGTCTATTTGAGTTAATTTTTTGTGAAACATGTAAGGTCTGTGTCTAGCTTCATGTTTTTTCAAGTGAATGTCCAGTTGTTTTAATACTATTTGTTGAAAAGACTATTCATTGAATTGCCTTTTGCTTCTTTCTCAAAGATCCATTGACTGTGTTTGTGTGGGTCCATTCCTGGACTCTCCATTCTCTTCCATTGACTTGACTGTCCTTTCAGCAATACCGCACTGTCTAGATTATTGTAGCTATGTCATAAGTCTTGAAGTCAGGTAATGTCAGCCTTCCAACTTTATTCTCCTTTAATATGATGTTAGCTATTCTGGGTCTTTTGAATATCTATATAAGCTTTCAGTTTGTCAATATCAACAAAATAACTTGCTAAGGTTTTGATCAGATTGCATTGAATCTATAGATTAAGTTGGGAAGAACAGACATTTGACAATATCATATCTTCCTTCCCATGTACATAAAATATCTCCATTTTTAAATCTTTGATTTCTTTCACAGAGACTTGTAGTTTTCCTCATATAGAACTTGTTTATATTTTGTTAGCTTTGTACCTAAGTATTTCATTTTGAGAGGTACTTTTTAATTTCATATTCAAATTGTTCATTGCTTAACATTATATAAGAAAGCAATTGATTTTTATATATTAACCTTATATCCTGCAACCTTGCTATAATTGCTTACAGGTTCAGAAATGTGCTTCTAAATACATAATATTAAATACACAGGACTATAAAGAAACTGATTATATTGAAACACACCATAAAAACAACATTGTGGTAAGTAATATACATGCCTCTGTATTAATGCATTAAGTGACAAGATACAGCATAGGTTTATTAACTACTATACTTTTGAGGAAGTAATGAGAATAAATATTTCAAGATATGTGTCATACCTGTAATGTGCTATGAAAATATCTGTGGCTTCTTTTAGTGACAAAGTCACAGGTTCTGATAATACTACTGTGATTTGTTGCATTCATAATGGAAGAAATGAAGAATTTCAGTTAGAGGTAAAAAGATGCATCTTTTTCCCATGCAAGTTCACCCTCCCCTGAATTCTGTTGTGGGGATGGTCCATGAACCCCAAGCTAAGCTGGACTTACAGTAGTTATATAGAATGAAGTAGATTTGTATGTATGGAAGTAGAAAAATCTTCAAGAAATTACTGAGTGAAAAAAGTAAATTGCCAAACAATACACTTGTTGTACACTTGGTGTGACACCACTTGTGTTTAGAAGTTATCACATATACAAAAACAATTTAACGGAGACCAATCACCTTTTCAACAAATCGTACTGAAGCAATTGGACATCCATTGACCAAAAAATGAACCTTGACTTAAACTTAACACTTTAAACAAAAGTTACCTCAAAATGAATCATGAACTTAAAAGTAAAATATCAAGCTATAAAACTTTTAGAAAAGAATATGAGAACATTTTTGGGATCTAGGGTTAGACAAAGAGTTCTTAGACTTGATGCCAAGGACTAGATCCATCAAAGGAAAAATTGATCAACTGAACTTGTTGAAAAACTTTTGTTCTGTGAAAGACCATGTTAAGAAGTGGAAAGATGAGCTAAAGACTGGGAGAAAATATTTTCAAACCACCTACCTGACACAGGACTAGTATCTAGAAGAGATAAAGAACTCTCAAAATTCAACAGTAAAAAAATATTAAACAATTTAATTGGAAAATAGACAAAAGACATGAAGAGACATTTCACCAAAGAGGATGCACAGATGGAAAATAAGCATTCTAAAAGATGTTTATTATGATCAGCCATTAGAGAGATGCAAATTAAAACCACAATGAGAGATCATTACACACCTAGCAGGATGGCTAAAATAAAAAATAGCGGCAACATCAAATGCTGGTGAGGATGCAGAGAAACTGGATCACTCCTACATTATTGATATGAATGCAAATGGTACAGCCACTCTGAAAAATAGTTGGACAGTTTCTTAAAAACTAAACAAACAACTGTAGTATTCCCTAGCAATTGCACTCCTGAACATTTACCCCAGAGAAATGAAGACTTATGGTCCCACAAAATCTTGCACATAAATGTTTATAGCAGCTTTATTTGTAACAGTCAAAAACTGAAAACAATCCAGATGTCCTTTAACAGGTGATAGTTAAATGACTGTAGTACATCCACACCACGGAATACCACTCAACAGTGAAAAGCAACAAAGTCGTGATACACACAGCTATTTGGGTAAATCTCTAGAAAATTATGCTGAGTGAAAAAAGCCCATCCCCAAATATTACCTAATGTATGATTCCGTTTATACAACATTTTGGAAATGACAGAATTATAGAAATGGAGAGCAGATTGCTCTTTGCCAGGAATTATAGATGGGAGGAAGGGAGTGGGCATGGCTATTGAAAGGGCAACTTGTGGGACCTTTGTGGTAATGGAATTTTCTGTATCTTGACTATACCAACATCAATATCCAGGCAGTGATATTGTACTATAGTTTTGCAAGATATTATCATGGGAAGGGGGACTGGGTAAAAGGTACCTGGGATCTCTGTATTATTTCTTACAACTGCATGTAAATCTACAAATACATCAAAATAGAAAGCTTAATGGACACAATCACATATAATATTATATATTTCCTTGTGAGCTACACGAAAGGTTTCAATACTTATAAAAACATATGCAAACATATGTCCCACATTGATTAATAGTGGGGTAACTCTAGAAAGGGCATGGAACTGAGGGGACAATTATTAGGATTATTATTTTATCAATGATATTTTAATTTTTTACTAGGAGAAGGAATTCTACCTAAGTAATTAAAAATTAAAACAACAAACTCATTGGATATGGGGGAAATGCTAGTTCATTGATTCCTTAATTCCTGGGAGGGCAAACAAATTTTTAGAGCTTTCTTAGAGTATGTGGGTCTGACCTCTAGACCTGATGATAACGGCTGAGTAAATCACTGGACTTGTCCTCTGCCACTCTGCCACTGTGCCGGTGACCTCTGTTAACCCCTCCAGATTGATCTGTGGCCCATAATGAACCCTCAGATAGTTCATCCGTGAGGCTCCCTAGCCCTCCAGTTTGTGGTTGGGTTCAGACAGTAGAAGGTGCTGGCAGGAGATTGAAGGGAGGGAGTAGAGCAAGGCTGGGTATTTCTTCTTCATTCTCCTGGTTTCTTTCCTGAAGGGCTGAGGTCTGACAGTGGCTGGGTTCCTGGATCTATAGCCACACTCTCAGCTCAACTTGGCTCCCCTAGGATGATCACAGCTCCCCACGGTGCTAGTCTCTAGTGCATCACCACCCCTTGCTGGTTCCCTTAACCCCACCTACTTTTCCTTGGGTGAAACATTTCAGTAAGTCACCTGCTTTCTGCATATACCATTTTTCTGCGTTGTTTTAATTGAAATTTTTATTAAGATAGTTGTAAATTTGCAGACTGTTATAAGAAATAATTAGAGACATCCTGTGCACTGGTCACCCAGTTTCCCGAACCCGGATATTGACAGTGATATAATCCACCCATCTTATTCAGATGAACCCAGTTTACCTGTACTCAGTGTGTGCATGTGTGTGTGTGTGTGTGTGTGTGTGTGTGTGTGTGTGTGTGTGTGTGTGTGTGTGTTTAGTTCCACGCAATTTTATCACATGTGTAGGTTTATGTATCTGTCACCACAGTCAAGACAGAATGATTCCATAGCCACAGGACCCCTGCAGTTGTCCTTTTTCTAACAACACCCATCTTCCTCCCTCTACCACCTACCTTGTCCTCAAACTGTTGCAACCACTCTCTTCTCCACTTATAAAATTTTGTCGCTTCAAAAACATTATGTAAATAAGACCATGTGGTATGCAATAACCTAATGGGGCAATGAAGTCATTGCATGTATCAGTTGTTCATTTCTGTTCCATGGTGTAGACGTAGCAAAGTTTGCTTTACTACTCACTTCCTGAGGGACATTTGTAGTTTGGGGCAATTACTAACACTGCTGCTATGAACATTTGCATTCTAATTATAGGCAGACAGAAGTTTTCATTTCTCTGGAGTAAATGTCCAGGAGTGCAATTTCTGCGCTGATGAGCAGTTGCCTATCTCGTTTTCTAAGAACCTGCCAAACCGTTTTTCAGAGTGTCCGTATCATGTTCACATTCCTTCCAGTAAAGTATTGGTGATCCTATTTCTAGATCATGTTTGAGTTGTACTCACAAGTGAGCTCTCCAGAGTTTTTTGTTATTGTTGTTAAATTCTTGAAGCAGTTTTTGTGATAGAGTAGGTGCCTCTAACAGTCTCATGGGAAACTTGTTTATAGGGATGATATTTGTCTCGGTCTAGTCGAGATGCTATAACAAAATACTACAGGCTGGGAAGTCCAAGATCAAGGTGTCAGCATGGTCAGGTGAGGGCCCTCTTCCAGGGGGCAAGGTTCTTGTTACGTCCTTACACAGTGAAAAAGTGCTAGGGAGCTCTGTGGTTTCTCTTTTATTTATTTATTTATTTGTTTGTTTGTTTGTTTGTTTGTTTGTTTTGTAAGCATATCTATATTTACATTGTGTGTTCACCTCCCACAGTTAGATTTCTTTCTGTCACCACATATTTGACCCCTTTACCCTATCAGAATCCCCCCTTCCAGCCTCCCTGCTCCCCTCTGGTAACCACTAGTCTCTTGTCCATGTCCATGAGTCTCTGATTGTTTGTTCTGTTCATTTGTTTCTTTTAGCGTGGTTTCTCTTTTAAAAGACAACTAGTCCCATTCTTGAGAGCTCTACCTCCTGAATTTATCAGCTTCAATGACCCCTTCTACTAATACCATCATCTTTGTCAGTTAGGATTTCAACATGGAAATTTTGAAGGAATTCAGACCATAGCAAGATTAAATGTAATTTTTTTTTTATTGTACATAACTCGAGCTAATAATCCGCATCGCGGTGCTCAGAGATGAATCGCACTGATTGTCAAGGTTTTGCACGTGGTACTTTCCCACAGCACATTGCTCTGCCTGTTATTATCAATTTTCCTTCAATTTTTCGAACTTTGAACATCTGTAGATTCATTTCAGCCCATGGTATATATCAGTTTGAACACCTTGGGTGGCAAATAACCGAAACCCCAACCCAAGCTGGTTTGAACAATGAAGAATTTTTTTTTTTTTGGACTTATAAAACTGACAAGTCCAAGTTAAGTTGAAACCTTGGGCAAAGTTTGCTGCCATAAGACACTGAGAACCTCTCAATTTTATTTTGTTTACCTACTAGTGGACAGGCTGTTTACGCTTATAATTCCAAGATGGATGCTAACAGCCCTCCTGGCTATGCACGTCATTCTTCTCTATTAGGAAGAAGATAGCATCTTTTTGCCAAGATGTCCCGGACTGATATTCATTCTGATTAGACTGGCTTAGGACATATGCCTGCCCCAAACCCAATCACTGTGACTAGGGTAACGGACTAGGGTGAGGAAGAGGTAATAAAAGCTTGGAAAGTATGCTGCATGGACACATTGGGGGATCTTGTCTGATGTTTCAGTAAAATTTCTCTCATGATTTTTCAGAGTTCTTACATTTCAACCATTTTGTTGTTTCTTAAAATCTTTATGCCTTTGAATTTATACACTGAAAAACAGAATAATTTTTTTCATAAATGCTGTGGGAGACACACATCCTAAAAACAGACACTACTTGGCTGTAATTATCAATATTTACTAATAGACTTAATTATAATGAATTAAAAGTCATCTTAGGTAAGATGCTTGGCTGAACTTGCCCAAGCTATTGTGCACGTGGATAGATCAGTCTGCATAAATGAGAGATGGCAGAACATCACTGATAACCCAGCAGCCACACTTACAAGTCAAATGAATTTTAGCAGGACTCATAGCCTCTCTATGCCACAATCCTCATCTTTAACATGTCAGCCAATAAAAGGACCTACGTCACAGTGTTGCTGAGGAGAATAAAGCAGTAAATGCAAGAGAGGAGCTTCAAGTAGGGCCTAGCACATGGAAAGAGTTCAATATGTATTAACTATAATTATTAACGATGATTGAGAAAAACATGCCTATCTATAATTCCAGCTTTCAACAGCAAACTAACTATACTTTTACACAGTCATGTGCGCATAACAAAGTTTGAGTCAACGCCGACCATGTATATGATGGTGGTTCCCTAAGATAATAATGGAGCTGAAAAACTCCTATCCCCTAGTGGCATCGCGATGCTGGTATGAATAAACCTACTGCACTGCCAGTTGTATAAAAGTGTAACACATACAATTATGTACGGTCCATAATACTTGATAATGGTAATAAGTAAGTACGTTACTGGTTTATGTATTTACTATGCTATACTTGTTTTTTTTTAAATGTATTTATTTAAATTAGTTTTAATTATATAGTACATTGGTTAGATGTCTATATTGTTCATAAAATGATTCCTCGAATTGCTCTCTCCCTCCCCTGGCCCTCCACTTAGCCATCATATTAATGCTGACTGCATTCCCTGCGCTGTGCTCCTCATCCTCGTGCCCATCTATCAACTACTAATTTGTACTTCTTTAATCCTTCAGCCCATTCTCCCAACTATGCTATGCTTTTTAATCGTTATATTCGAGTGTACTCTTTCTACTTATAAAAATGTGTGTCTCCTGATTGCATCATTTTCTCTTATGCTTGATTTAATCTCAGTCATTCTGTTCATCATGGCCCTTAGGCATACAAAAATCTACTGCTAATGCTGCCAGTAAGAGGCCACTTCGAGTGACTGACCTGGAAATGAAATTAAAAGTGATTTAAGGACTGCAAAGATAAAACATCAGTGATGGTTATTGCTCCCCAGTCAAGTGTGTCCCATTCCACCATAACTCTGATCTTGAAGAACAAGAACAAAGCAATGGAAGCTTTTAAAGGATCTG
Organism: Macroglossus sobrinus; assembly: GCA_004027375.1. NCBI lineage: Eukaryota > Metazoa > Chordata > Mammalia > Chiroptera > Pteropodidae > Macroglossus > Macroglossus sobrinus. The sequence continues at coordinate 9,214 of PVKZ01009117.1, forward strand.
CTTTATTGAAAGCAACGAGATTAACAAAAATTCAAGAAGAGCCTATATCAGAAATGGAGAAACTTCCGATGACCTGCACAGAAGCATATTCTTCCCAGCACCAGGACAATCACAAGCACAAGCGAAAAAAAAAAAAAAAAAAAGTTTGTTTGAGATGTTGAAGGAAAAGGCTGGACCTGACTATGATGTTGAATTTACTGTTAGCTCTGGGTGGTTTAAATGGTTCAAGATTATTACTCATTATGTAACGTGAAAGTGAGTAATGAGTCTGTGAATAATGAGATGGTAGCTGAAGAATTTTTGGAAATTCCAGATAAGCTGATTGTAGAAGAAAATTACTTACCAGAGCAAATATTCAATATACATGAAACCTCTCTATTCTGGAAACAAATGCCTGATAGGACTTTTATCTATAAGGAAACCAAGTCAATGCCAGGTGTCAAGGCTTTTAAGGATAGGATAACAGTCTTGCCTGGGGGCAATGTTTTAGGCTACAAACTGAAACCCTTTGTGATCACGCACAGTGAGAACCCCAGGGCCTTCAAACAAATCAATAAGCACATTGCCAGTATACTAGGGAGCAATAAGAAGTCACGGATGACCCAGCTCCTCTTCTAAGATGCCTTCCTGAACTGCTATGCCAGCAAGATGGAGAAATACTATTTGGAGAATAAGATGCCTTTCAACATTTTGTTTCTTATTCAGAATTTCTCCAGACAGCCTGCTTTTATTGGTAATTTTCATCCCAATATCAAAGCCTCCAAACACCACCTCTTTGGTTCAACCAATGCATCAAGGACTTGTAGAATCTTTTAAGGCCTGTTACCTGAAGAGGATATTTTCCCAGGTTATTGCTGCAACTGAGGAAGACACTGATGCCATTTAGGAAAGATTACAACACCTGTGACTGTATTGAGAACCTTGTTGGGACTTAGGATGATGTCACCAAAGAATGTACGACAGGAATCTGGAAGAAGACACAAAAGAGGCTTCTCTGTGACCTCAAAGGATTTGCCAAGGATGAGGAGGTTGCATAAATCCACAGGCTGTGGTTGAGATGGCAAACACTTGACCCTCGGCATGGATAAGGATGACAGTGAGGAGCCCCTAGAGGCAGGTTCTTAGGGGCTGACTAATGAGGAGCTGTCGGAACTGGAATAGGAGCACACAGCTGAAGAAGAGGAAAGACAAAAGGAAATTGCAGAATAATAATAATTAAAAAAAAAAACAAGAAAATTTACAGTGAAGGATTTAGCAGAAGCTTTGCTGGCCTCGACGAGCTCCTTAGGAAGTTTGAAAACATGGATCCCAACACTGAAAGATTTTCATTAATAGAGAAGGATGTTCATGTGCTATCTGCTTACAAGCAAATCTATGATGAATAAAAGAAATAAACCAAGCAAACCACCATGGGTGTATTTCAAAAAAGAATGACACCTCCTCAGGAAGAGCCTCAGGTGAATCCTTCAGGTGTTCCAGAGGAAGGCACTGCTATCATAGATGACAGCTCCATTCCTGTTACTGTCCCCGAAGACCTTCCAGTGGGACAAGATGTGGAGGTGGGGGACAGTGATATTGATGACCCTGGCCCTGGGCAGGCCTACGCTAATTTGTGTTTGTGCATTAGTTTTTAAAAAGAAAATTTAAAAAGTAAAACAAAAAAATAATAAAATAGGAAAAAAGCTTACAGAAAATGGATATAAATATTTTTGTATAGCTGTACAATGTGTGTTTTAAGTTAAGAGTTATTAAAAAAGAGTAGAAATTTTAAAAAATTAAAAAAATTATAGACTGTAAAGTAAGCTAAGGTTAATTTATTGTTGTAAAAGAAAAACATTTAAAAATAAATTTAGTGTAGCCTAATGTACAGTGCTTATAAAGTCTACAGGACTGGCCAGTCCCGTCCTAGGCCTTCACATTCGCTCACCCTCACTCACTGACTCACCCAGAGCAACTTCTGTCCTGCAAGTGCCACTCATGGTAAGTGTCCTGTACAGGAGGACCATTTAAAAAAAATATTTTATACCATATTTTTCCTTTTTCTATGTTTAGATATACAAATACATACCATTGTGTGACAATTACCTACAATATTCAATACAGTAACAGGCTGTCCAGGTTTGGAGCTTGGGAGTGATAGGCTACCCCATACAGTCTAAGTGTGCAGTAGGCTGTATCATTTAGGTGTGTGTAAATGCATTCTGATGTTCTCACAACGACAAAATTGCCTGATGACATATTTCTCAGAATGTGTTCCCATGGTTAAGCAGCACAGGACTATAATTGGTAAAGGAATAAATATCACTTAATAACAGAAAGCCAGAAAGAGTTGGTGAAAGACCCAGATGAGGAATAACCAGAGAGAACAGAAGGGGAAATATTCACGCAGAGAAAGAAAGGTAGAAAGACCAGGAGAGACAGACAGGAATGGAACAAAAGAGAGGGATGAATAAGAGAGCACTAGACGCCGCTGTATAAACTCTCCTTGTATGGGCACCTCTGTCAAGCTTGCTCCTTCAAAGAGAAGGAAATGGTGTATTTTAAGTTCATTTTTAGAGTGCAAAAGAAACACCAACATAGGCAGATCTCCAGAAACAGACAAGCAGTAGGCCAGGATAGAAAGTAGTGGCAGATTCATTGCTGACACTGCCCCTCAGTCGGGTAAAGTCCTCTCCTCAGGCCACTGAGCAGCACTGACGTTCGAAAAATTGAACCTGCACAGAGAAGTCTCACGCTCATTTCACATGGAAGATGCAGGAAGCTCTGTCGAAGGTGGACACCACTCTGGACACATCCCAGGAGACTATGGAAGGCAGGCCTCGCTACAGCACAAAGCACCTGAGGGTACATGAAAGTGGGGGCAGAAAAGGCTGCAAGTAGGAAGGGTCTGGGCCCCACAGCATCTCTCACCTTCAGGTGCTGAGGGCCTTCTCCTCCGAACGCTGACGTCCCTCGCCTCCTGCAGGAGCCCCGATGGGGCCGAGTGGCGCAGCCGCGGTGAGCGTGGGGCTGTGGGTCTTGGTGACAGTGGTGGCGGACCACGGCGAGGCTAAGCCCAGGCGCTGCCTCCTCTCGCACTACCGTTCGCTGGACCCCAGAGCTCTGGCGGCAGTCAAGGCGCTGAGGGACCGCTACGTGAGTGATGCCCAGACGCCGGCATCCTGGGCCCG
>PVKZ01009118.1:0-12360 GCA_004027375.1 Macroglossus sobrinus
GTGTGCCTATCCAGTTGGGCCAGGTCTGCGGCCACGCCCCGCTGAACGTGCCCGGTCCCGCCCGATCTCGGAAGCTCAGCAGGGTCCGGCCTGGTTAGTACTTGGGTGGGAGACCGCCTGGGAAGACCAGGTGCTGTAGGCATTTAAAAAAAAGAAAAAGAAATGGGCCGAACCATATTCGGTCACTTTACTCCAGCGTGGCTAAACGGAGCGACGTGGTATCATAGTAACCCTGAGTCAAGGCCGAGAATGTAAGTCCTTTAGAAACTTCGAAGAATTTGAAGTGGCGTGTGAATCTAAGAGTATTTTTATATGGCTGGCGGTGTGTGTTTCCTGAAGCCGCAGGGTTTGGGGGACCTGGCGTGGGAGAGTTTGTGGCTCACGAGTGCTTCGTGGAGACAGCCGGGCTTTCTGCACTTTGCCTGGATCAGTGCCTAGCGGAGCCGTTACCGTTCCTCACCGTCTACATTCCCCACCGAGGCGGTCTGGCCGCCACAGCTCCCGGTGTGTCCGCCCGCGGCGGCTCAGCGTGTCGTGTCGCCCACGCGGGCGGCCCTGCCCTCCTTCGTGCTCATGCCCACACGCTGTGTGACCGGCCGCTCGACGTACAGAGGTCGTCGCCACGGGCTAACGGGTGTTCCGTATGCGGGCCGGGGAAGAACCCTGACCTCGATGATGTAGCTTTATAGCAGACAAACAGTGTAAACATTTTGTATCGAAAAGTAGGTGGCCGTAAGACAAGGTGTCTTGAAATTAAGACTTTAAGAAGCACATTAAAATGTTTTAAAATTACTCTGGGAATCCTGTATATTACATTAAAATTTTTTATATCATGTTAATAAAAGTTATTGACTTTGTAATTCTGCATTTTTAAATGTGTGAAAAAGTTTTTTAAATGACCCCACGTAGGATGTATTTTATTATGCATTTCTCTTTCCTGAAGATAAAAAGTGTGCATGCTTCCAGCACAGAGGCACAGAGCACAGGGAAGTGAAGAAGGGGTCCGGCACCCTGTTTCTGGGTATCATGGCGGCATCAGGGTTTGGTGAAAACCGTTTCAGGGATATTTGTCTTTTCCTTTAAAAATTTTTTACAAAATTAGGATCGTATATTTTATAATCGGCTTTTGTACCTAATAAATCGCAGACTTTCTAATCTTCTATGCATATTCTCCTACATGTTTTAACGACTGCGTGGTACGCGTGCGCCAGGACTAGTGGTGCCTTTTCCTCGTCACTGACCGCGCGGTGTTGCCACAGACCTCGCAGGCAGCCTGTGGTGGCCGCTGCGCCCCGGCCCGGTGCCTCCAGGGAGAGTGCGCGGGCTGGCGGCCCGGGCGAGGCCCCTTCCAGCTCTGACGGCGCGGGCTCGGGATCAGAATCAGCCCTTGCCATTCGAGTCAGATCAGGGGCGCGTGTGGCGATGTTGAACATGTTTTCGTGTGTTTATGGTCATTTCTATTCTTTATTCGATGTGTTCTATTCAGATTTTGCAGCTCTTCCTGTGTTCAAGGATTTTTTTTTAAATTATCGATGTACAGGAGCCCTTCTGTATGAGGAACCATAAGCTCCACATAGTCCGTTGTTTCTCTCACGGGTCATTGGTGTTCATTCAGGTCGTATTTTAAGTGCTCTGATTGTTTTGTGCAGACTATGGCTACTTGTGCTTCATTTCAGAGTGTGAGGGTGGCTGGTTTGTTTTCCAAGTGATTTTGCTGCGCGTAACCTCAGCGGGGGAGTGGGGGAGTAACTGGCCTCCCCGGCAGCCGGCTCAGCTCTCCCCGTGCCTCCCAGGCCGCCCTAAGAGGGCAGAGAGGCCTGGCCGAGCCTCGGCCTCGCCCTCACCGGGAGCGTGTTGCTAGGGGACCGAGCGTGCTGACAGCGCATTGCCAGGAAACCATGAATACTGATGGCGCGCGTTGCTAGGGAACCGTGCGTCCTGACGGCGCGTTGCCAGGGGACCATGAGTACTGACGGCGCGCGTTGCCAGGGGACCGTGCGTGCGCAACCGTGCAGAAGGACGGGGAGGAGGCCACCTTCCCTCCCTGCGGGAACCTTCCACGTGAGTTCTGGGTTTTGACGCGCCCAGGCAGACGCGCCTCCTCTTTGAATGGGGTGCAGTGGCCGAGCTGCGACGCTGCGTGTAGCGCGTCCTCCTGTGTGTGACGTTCAGCTTCAGAGATGCAGGATTCTTCTAAGTAGTAACTACTTGCAAAACTAGAAGGACCCTTGTGTTCGAGAGGCGTGGTCATCACCATCCAGCCGTGGCTGGGCCCCTCTCCCCTCCCTGGGGGCAGTCTGAGGGCTGGCAGCCTCCCCCTGTGCAGCCCACTCCCTTCCTCATGCGGACCCCCACCCCCACCTCCCCGTCTCCCCGCCCTTCAGGGTTTCATGAGGGAGTCTTTCCCGGAGCCGTGAGGGTTTTGGGGGGGACCTTGTGGAGTTTGCCACAAGGCGGCGCCAAGTGAGAGACTGAAAGGTTATTCCAGGTTTTAAGCGCCAGCTGAGTACGGGGCGCCGTATCCCCCAGATGCTCCAAGTGACCGAAGAGCCAGACACCGCGGTTGTTCACTGCGGACGCCACATGGGGGCCAAGAGCCGAAAAAGGGCTGTGAGGGACCCGGCGAAGTGGGGCAGAGGGCGCACGGACCCCTGTCGGCGCACGGACCCCTGTGGCCGGCCGCGCTCTGGTGCAGTGGGACGTCAGTTTGAACACAAGCGTTTACCTGCCCCGGTGACAGCCTGAGAAGCTCCCGGGTCCCCACCGCAGCCCAGGGCCTGCCCCGTTAAAGTGCCAGACACCAGATGGCAGGACAGCGGGGAGCCCACTGGGCGTGGCCGGCCCCAGGCCAACCCGAGTGAAGCCGGGACCCCGCACAACTCCCAGGCAGGCCTGCCTCTCCTGGGGCCCCACCCCTACCGGTTCCGCCCCTCCCACTGGAAACCCCTGGGGTGCCCCCCTCCCTGGGGCGCTCCCCTCGGGGGGCCTGGGGACAAACCCAGTTCCTTGGCCGGTTTCAGCCCTCCCAGCTCCTGGGGGCCCCACCGCTCCTCTGAGTCTCGTGCACCGTGCCCCACCCCCGCCCCCACGGGCTCTGGGGCGCCCTGCCTGAGGGTTCACGGTTCCCCTGGGCTGTGGGCGCTGCTGCATCTGTCCCGTGGGGCCGTCTGGGGACTGTCCTGAAACGGCAGCCACCACCCAGCAGCCTTCTCTACTGGGTCTGCGGCCCGCACGAGGGCCCAGCAGGTGCCACCGACCGCATAGCCACAGAGGGACGCCCGGCAGGCACGCGCACGCTCAGTGGCCACGAGGTGTCGCAGAGCTTTTATTTAATGCAAGCAGAAGCCATCGATGGATTTATGAATCTCCAAGGGACCTGTGTCCTTGAACAGAACAGGAAAGGGTGGATAAGATGGACTCCGATTTTTCTGGAAGCGGTTTTAATGTCTAATTTGATTAGGTGAAACGATTTACTTGAATCCGTGGACTCGGAAGCGAACTTGGCCCCCGGGGAGGGGAGACCTGCCTCAGCACAAGCGAGCCGCTGGCTCAGCAGTGCCGGCCGAGGGGGCCGAGGGGGCCGAGGCTTGCAGTTCGGGGGGCTCCCAGAGGCGGGGGCCAGGCCCCCTGGCCCTGAGCCCAGGCACGCCTGCCACAGGCATCCCACAGACTCCGCAGGCACGCGCCCTCAGGACAAGCCGCTGGACGCAGAGGACCCTACGTCCTGCTCAGAGCTGTCATCAGTGGGACACGTTTTCCCCTTTGGAACCGCTGGCGTTAAACCTTCACCCGGTCCTCGCAGCCTCCCCTCGGGAAAGGGACCTACATGTGGCCGTGCTCCGGGGGCTGCCACCGGCTCGGCCAGACACCGCGGTGTCAGGCGCCCTGTGCACCCGCGATGGCACCTTTGCGAGGGGAGGCAGGCAGAGCTGCAGGTTCAGACGTGGCGGCGACTGGGCCGCAGTCGGGGTGCTGTCGGGGATTAGGGTTCTACACAGCCACGGCAGCGGGGGTGGCACAATCGACTTTCCTAAGTGACGATTACTGGTTTCTCGGGGCTGGGCTCTCGCCTAACAGCAGAAGTGAGGGTGGGGACCCTAAAAGCAGCCCTTGGAGGGAGGGTTCCGGCCTTCCCGTCACAAAGCAGTAAGCTCCCTAGTAGCGAGGACACCGCCGGGAGGGGCAGCGCCTGCCGGCCCGCAGGCCCCCGCCCTGCCCTTCTGCGGGGCCCTCATCCCTGGGGCAGGGACAGCCTGGCCCTTCTCCCCGGTTCACTCCTCGAAGAACTCGTGGCAGGCCGTGGTGACCATGGCAACGAAGGCCATGAATTCCCGGAAGTCACACTCGCCGTCGCCGTCCAGGTCCAGAGCCTCCATGACTTTGTCCACCGCCTCCTGCTCCCTGGTTTCCTACGAGAGACGAGAGAAGCACCCGGGCCGCGCCGAGCGGAACACGGGGCCGTGAGGACGTGGCTGAGCGCTGGCTGCTCTGAAATCAGCATCGGAGACGACGCGAGATGTCAGATGCAAAATGCCGGAGGGACTCGGCCTGTGACAGGGGCGGGGGAGCTGCCGGCCAGGGGCGGCGCCTTCTCTGCCTCGCTCTAGGCCCGGCCGGACCCACCTGCGCTCCTTGTGAAGCCTGAACGGAACCAACGAGACCCGAGAACCTGCACTTAGCCCCGACCAGAACCGTGGGGAAGGGAGAGAAGCGCTCAGGGCCGCCGGACGGAGGGGCTGCGGGGCCTGGAAGGGAAGACGGAGCCTCTGGCCCCGAGGCCTGCTGGGCGAGAGCGCCCTGGCCACCGGCTGGCCGTTTCCCCCGGGCAGTGGGTCACTTCGGTGTCCTGGGTTCTGGGCGCTCAGGTGGGTGGCAGTTCACTGCCTGAAGGCACAGCCCGGCGTGCCTGAGGCGAGGGTGGCCGATTCGGGCCGGGGCTGTGGGCAGGGGAGCGGGTCCTCGGCGAGGCGTCTGGACGTCCCACCGCAGGCCAGAGGGGGACCTGCCTGGGGCAGGGGCCGTGAGGACGCTCTCAAACTGCGGTTCCCTCCTGTCCCGTGTCCCTAGCCCCTGGGGCCTGCCGCCGGCACAGGGCGCTCTCCCGTGCCCGGGTCAGACAGGCCCTGCCGCCCGTACCGGGCCGGGCACCTCCGACACGAGGGCCACGTCCTCCGGCCCGGGCGTCCCTGGCTGGCACATCGGGGGTCCTCGCTAAACGTGTACTGAGTGGCGTCCTCGATCACCGTGTGGACGCTAAACATCTGGCTAAAGCCGCAGCAGCCCTTTCCTCCGAGCAGAGGCCCGTCTCGGAATCTTTCTAACGCGCTCGCCGTGGCCGCGCCGCGTCCCCAGCGCGTGCCCATCCGTGCCGCCGTCGCCAGGCGCCCTCCCGTCGCGGTCCGCCTCTGCCTGGCAGCGGGACCGCCCTCGGGCCGCTCGGAGGACACGTCCCGCGGTGTTGTGCGGGGGGGAGAGCGCGCCACTGGCGGCTGGAAGGCGAGACCCACCTCGAGGAAGTGGGGCAGCTCGTTGCTGAGCAGCTCCTTGAGCTCCGACTTCTTCAGCTTGTGCTTGTCGCCCTCCCTGCCGGAGTACTGGTGGAAGACGCCGATGAGGGCCACCACGGCCTTCTCCAGCTCCGACATCCTGCGCCCAGAGGAAACGCGTCTGCTCACGCCCCCGGCCTCGTCCCGCGTGGCCGGCACGACTGTCTCAGGCCGGCTGGACGTGGCCCGTGGCCCCTCTCGGGCTCAGAGCAGAGCATTGTGGGAACCCCACGGTGGTCACACTTCACCCCTCGACTCTTAGACCCCGCTCCGCTCGTCCCTGCCGGCCGCGTCTGTCCCGTTCCCGGGCCTCTGGCTGCCGGTGGGTTTGGCCGATGGGAAACCAGCAAAGAGGCAGAGCAGCGACGGGCTCTGGGGTGGACTCCCACCTCCTCCCTGGGGGCCACCTGCTGCCCCACAGCGCTGTCACGCCCAGACAAGTGACAGTGCAGCGCCCGAGGAGGGCACAGACACCAAACGTGTCCTGACACCCTCTCAGCCGGGAACACGGGCGCCCGTGCGCGGGCCGCACGCCTGCCTCGCCGAGCAGCCCGGGACCGTGCGGGGGTTTTAAGGACCATGAAATGTGGGAATTGCTGTCCTCTGAATTAATATGTAAAGTTAATTCATTTTTAGTAAAAACAGTGACTGGAACAATGAAGATGGCAGGATCGCCACAATGTTTGAAAAGGGATCAGGGAGCAGTGCCTAGATGTCCCGGAAACAGACGCGCCGTCAGGCCCCACGGCCGAGCCGGCCGGGCAGGCGCAGACCCGGGCGACCCGGGCTCCGCCCCAGGTGGCCCGCGTGCCTGCCGCCCGCCCACTGCCCTTTCCCTGCGGTCGGTCGTCGGAGGGAGACGCGTCCTGCTCCCCTCCTGCCTCGGCCTGCAGGCGCCGAGGGCTCAGTCAGCGGGCGCAGGCGCAGGCGCAGGCGCGTCTTACAGAGAGAGGGCGGCGTCTCAGCCCCTCAGTAAACCCAGGCTCAGCCGGAGGAGTTCGCCGACTCGCCCTTGACTTCCAACTATTACAGAATCACAGCACCGTCTCGGTTAAAAATAAATGCGAGAATTAATCTAATTGTTGAACAGCATTCGCGTGCTGAATATGTCACATCTTCAAAATAAATTGGAATAAAATACTTAAGGTTACTTCTGATTTCCCAAAGGAAAGAGAATTGAGGTTTTCTGTCTTGTCCCTATCTTTATTAAAGTGGCTCTACTGATGAGCAAACTGCTTTGTTTTGCTTTTAAGTCCCTAAAACCCAGATCTAGAACATGTAGATGGAACAATTCAGCTGGATTAAGATTTTTATCATTTCGTCCTCTCTTATCCTTTGCACTCAAGTGTTCAGTTACTGATTTTTTTTTTTAATGAAACCAGCCAAACAAAAAACTTCGCCATCATCCTCATGCTTCCCAGAGTCCTTGATGATTTGGGGACGGAGAGGTTAAATTATTTTTCGTGAAGTATGACGAGTGGGATTTTCTAAAAGGAAAAGTATAAAGCATTTCGTTTGTTTTCTTCATAACCGTGCTACGAATTCCAATCTTTTCCTGCTCGGCCTTCCCTCTGACTAAGAAACAACCGGTCATATGCGGTTTATCTTTTAAGAGAAACGGAAGCCCCCATGCGCCCCCCGAGCTCCGTCCTGGCCTCAGTCGGCCTCTCGTCCCCTCGTCCATCTCTCTCCACGTTGAAAACGGGAACTTTGGGGCTCTGACTCAGCGGAGGGCCCGCCCGGCGAGGCGCCCTGACCCCCCGACCCCGCTCGCCCTTTGACCTGCTATGCAGTTTTCTTGCAGACCTCTGGGGGGTCGCGTAGCTTCTGAGTGGAGGCCCAGGGACCTTGGGGCCGCCCACCCAGGGCTGGGGCGGCAGGGAGCATGGGAGAAGGCATTTCTCTGTGAGCCCAGCCGCCCGCGCGCTCGCCCGCGCAGCTCCGGGGGTGTCAGCAGCCCCCCGACCCCCACGGGGGCTTCTCCAACTCCCCTCAGACCTGGGCCTGAGCAGGTGAGCAGAGCGAGGCTCGTGCACGGGGCACACCGCGGAAATGCTGCCGCTACCGCCCCGTCCCGACCCCACGCTCTCGGCCTCCCCACTCACGTCTGGCCTGGCCGCTCCTCTGGCCACCTCCCGGCTGCAGCGTCCGGCTGCAGTGTCCCGAGTGGCAGCCGAGGCGGCCGGGCGCCTTTATCCCTCCCCGGGCCGGCCCATGCAGGCCCAGGCGGCCAATGGGGGGCCGAGTGGGGTGGGGGCGGCCCCGGCCAGGCCCCCCGGGACTGCACTCCGGCCAAGGAAGACAAGGGCCTGCGGGGCAGGAAGTGGGGAGTCAGCTTTTTGTGCCGTTTCTAATTTATGCGCGATGCTGATGATCTGAGAGCCGGCTTGAACCGGTTCGGACAAAGCCGCCCTTCAGCCGCGGAGCCCAGCGCGGGCGGCTTTCCAGGGCAGGGGCCCTGAGCCCCGCTGTCTCCGGCCCCGGCCGGCCACCCGCAGGAGGCCGGGGACATCAGCCCGGAGCCAAGCAGGGCTGCCCGGAGCAGCCCCGAGGCCGGCGTCCGCGGGGACCGACCTGTGCGGCAAACTTGATACGTGAAGCTTTTAGGGAAGATCCTTGTTTAATGTGATCCTTGTTTAATGCACATGCCACGCGCACCCCAAGGCCGCCATCGCCCCAGGGTGCACGCTCGCAGACTGTCAGAGCCGGAGGGCGCCCTGGACGCGGCCTTTGCAAACTGCTCTGGGGAGGTGAGGGGCTGCGCCCTCCCTGAGCCAGGCCCACCGGCCGCGGGGGGCGGGGGGAGGCCTGGCCCAGACGCCCGCGTGTCCCCATGGGCCCCGCCCAGCGGGGGTGAGCACTCTCCCGACAGCGACCTAAAGCGCTGGCTCCAGGGCCCTCCCGCTGGCTCGGGCTCCCGGTGGCCACGCGGCACCCCAAAGATGTCTGTGGACACCGTCTTTGTTGTCATCGGTGTTACTGGGGGATTCTTGGTGGCTCAACACCCAGAAGGGGCCCTGGAGACAGAGCGGGGCTGGGAGCTCGGGCCTGGCCCCCGGTGCTGCGCCTTACAACCAGCTGCCAGCGGCGGGGGGCCCTCAGGGTCTGCGGCGTGCGCGGGCTCTGCCCCGAAGGGCACGGACACAGCGTCTCCGCCCCCCTCGAGGGGCCCCCGAAAAGCAGCGTCGTGCAGAGCTCCGAGCAGTGCGCCAGGGTGCCCTGTGCGTCTGCAGCGACGGGCGGCCAGAGTGGGGACGCGCGTCCATGCACACGAGGGTGCTCACGATTTGGCTGGCCAGCCGCTCGGCAGGCACAGGACCGGTGACAAGGGAGGCTCTGGAGGAGGCGGGGACAGGCCTGGGACCCAGCCGTCGGGGCACCTGTGATCGGGCGAATGCCCCCGTGGGCACGCACTGCAGAAGAGGTGCTGAGCAACCGGGGGGCGTGGCCGCCCCGTGAGTGGCAGCCAGCTCTGCCTGCCACCACTCCAGGGCTCACCCAGTGTGGCCATGAGCAGACGTGGAAACGTGCGTGTGCTCATTGTCACAGTCCCCTCACCAGAGCTGACCGGCTCTGGCTGCTGCCGAGTGCCAGAGCCGCTGACCGCCCAGGCCCGTGCTGAGTCCGTGGTGACCCGCAGACGCCTGGTGGCCGGCTGGTTACAGCGGGCCCTTCTGTCATAGGAGGGGCGGAGGCCTGTCCGCTCTGGAGTGGACACCCTCTGGTCGTGCAGTGGACGGCCCCGTCTGCACTGCTGCCACCCAACGCCCCGGCCCCACAAAAGCTGCGCCCAATGTAACGGCGTCCGGGCAGCTTTGCCCACGGCCAGGGAGCGAAGCGAGTGTGACGAGGGGCTCACGCCCACGAGGAAACTGGTTTCGCCACACAGCGAGCACCCGGAGGTGGCCAGCCCGGTCGCCAGGTGCACGAGCGTCCAGTGGGGGCAGCCCTGACGGGAGGGGTTCTGGATCACAGGCCACTCCGAATCGGGGGCCCCTCCATGCTGCTGTGTCCCCCAGAGCCGGGCACACGGGTGCGGGAATCAAGAATTGGAAGTACGCGGTCTTCGACCTGCCACCCTGAACCTGCCCGACCCCGGCCGACCTCGGAAGCTCAGCAGGGTCGGGCCTGGTCAGTACTTGGATGGGCGACCGCCTGGGAAGACGGGGTGCTGCAGGCGCTTAAGAAAGAGAGAGAGGAACTGGAAGTGCGCGAGCTCCTCCCGCGGCGACACTTAGTAACCTTCTCGCAGGATGTGGGTTTCCTGTCCCCGCAGCTTTGGGACAGTCCGGAGAACTCGGTATACGGAGGGGCACGCCTCCACCAGGGGTCACCGCGGTGCCCCACCCAGCCAACCAGAGCCAGCCTTGAGGCCGCTTCCGGCTCCTTCTGCCTCGGAGTGGTGGCTCCCAGCTGGCACCCGGGGGCCGGGGCTGTGGGCCCCTCAGTCCTTCCGTGGCCAGCGAAGGCCCACGCAAAGCTGCAGCCACCAGAAGGTCACCGCGCAGCAGGACCGCGGGGTCAGGGCCTTCGGGCGTGAAGGTCTGGTCACTGCCCGCTGCGGAGCAGCAGCTCTGGCCGAGGGCCAGGAGGCGTGAGGTCAGCCAGGCCTCGCTCACGCCTGTCCGCCAGGGAGGACCCATCGGCTTTGCGCGCTCCTGCTGCTTACACGGCTCTGTTCGCTGACCGTTTTCTTCTGTCTCCCCCCCCAGGTTTCAGCGGAAAGGTGCGACGCCTTCGCGGCGGCGTGGGACCCAGATGCGGGCGGTGACCTGTGCTCCTTGCGGGTCTGGAGTCTGGGCGCTGCGGGCCGCGCACATGCGTGGGCTCGCGGGGGGGGGGGGGGGCCGGGGCGGCAGGTCCCCAGCGCGGGGAGCGGCCCTGCGGAGGGGGCGCGCGCCCGGCTCGCTCTGCGTCGCTCCGGCTTCCAGCGTCTGACCCCGCTTGGCTCCAGCCACGCGTCCGGAGAGGGCGGCCCCGGCGACCCTGCGCCCCGTGCTGGTGACGCGGGTAAGGCCCGCTCCGCGCCTGCGCCCACGCGGCCGCCGCAGCCTGCGGGTGCCCGGGAGGGTTCCCGTGACCTCCCGGCGGGGTCCCCTCCGCCTGCGTGCGCCCCCCAGCACTGCGCACGCGCCGCGAGGTGGCCGGTGGGCGGGCCCTGCCTCCCCGGCGACACCCGGGTCCGAGGTCACTCACAGGATAACCAGTGGCCAGATGGTGCAGTTCGCGGCGTTCCTGGCCTTGGCCCGGCGTGGGGCCTGGATGCAGGCGCTTGTCAGGGCGGTGGGCTGGGGACCGTGGCGCTGAGCCTGTGCCCCCCAAACTCCGTCCTCCCGCCTCAGGGCTCCTCCCGGGGATAGTCCCGCCCCGTGGCCTGGGGAGAGCCCAGCGTGGGGTCTGTGCTCCCCCTGGCACCGGCGCGCAGGACCCGCAGGCGCACCATGCGCTCCTGCCCCAGCCCGCATCCCCGCTGCCCGTGCCTGGGGACCAGCTCCGGCCAGAGCAGCAGCCACCTTCTCCCACTGCGCGCGGACCCGGCCTTGTGGGGGTCTGTTCTGGGTCATCGTCCCTCAGGCCCAGGCAGCCCTTGGGGTTCTGAGTGCGGGGACTGTCATGCCCCTGGCGAACGTGCCCTGTTTACATCCCTTCGCGGCGTCTGTCCCTTGATGGCAAGCCCTGGTACATACACTAGGCAACACAGAGAACAAAACGGTTTGTTGATTTTTTTACAGATCTTTCGTTACTCTGAAATATTTTCAAAATATTTAAGAAGATGCTGTTCGGAAAGAGTAAACAGCATTAGATGAGAACAGAGTGGGGGAAACAATAGCACTGCTGCCGGGACCCACGGTTCCTTCTGAGCATATGAACCCCCGGCGGGCGCCCTGCAGCTGGGCTCTGTTCCGACTCCAGCTGTGCGGCTGGTGCTGGCCCCCCCGTTAGGGCTCGGTCTCACAGCACTGCCCCCTTCACACGTCGCTTGCAAGTCCCGGGCCACATGCACTTCTGACTGACGCCTAAAAATGGGGGTCCCCCGACCCCCCCTCAGGTTCTGTGAATTCGCCGGAGCGGCTCACAGAGCTCCGAGAAACACATCACTGAGTTTGCGTGAAGGATGTCACTTGGGACGGAAGGAAGGAAGACGTGTGCGGGTGGGTCTGGGGGGTTCGCAGCCCCCCTGCTCTTGGGGTGCACCGCTGCCCCAGCACCGCCACTGCTCACCAACCCGGACGCTCTCTGAACCTTTGTTTTGGGGTTTTATGGAGGTCCCCCCCGCAGGCACAATGGAGTGTCACTGACCCTTGATGACTGGCTCAGCCCCTAGGTCCGGGTGGGGCGGTGAGGTCCAGCTCTCTCCTCCATGGTGGTTTCCCCGGTGACCAGCCCCCACCCTGAGGCCCACGGTCTGCTCCTCAACATCTCGTTAGGTGCGGCTGGAAGGTCCCACTGGGAATAACAGGCCGTGCCTCCCGCATCACCACCCTGGGATCACAGGGCCTTAGAAGCTCTGCCAGGGACAAGGACACAGCCCAGTGCCGCGCGCGTGTTAGGCCACGTCGCACGATGTCACAGGCCCTTGTAAGCGTGAAGGGTCCCTGTCGGGGAGGGGGCTGCGCTGTTGCCCAGGTGAGAGCAAAGCCTCAGGAGGTAGGGATCCAACCGGGGCCATCACCGCCCCCGTACGGAGCCCCGAAAGAAGGGTGTGAGGGACACCGGCCAGGAGCTATCTGCCTGCTGAGTGGCTGTGGCACCTTGAGAAAGGGCCAGCTTCCCCATCTGGGGGCCAGGAGAGGGGATGGAGGCTCAGCCCCTC
>PVKZ01009119.1:0-12352 GCA_004027375.1 Macroglossus sobrinus
CCCAGTTACGGTTAACCTTAGTTTTATGATTAGAATTTGGTTGAAGCTTGGGCTTTGCGTTATTGTTAGTGCAAGTTTAAAGTAGGGTTTGGGTTTGGATAGAAATAGGTTAGTGATAGGGTATAGGGTTTGGACTAAAACTAGTGTTAGAGTTATGTTTAGGGTTAAGGCTAAGATTAGGGCTAGAGTTAGAATTAGGGTTAGGGTTAGGGTTAGGGCTATGCTAGTGTTAGGTTAGGGTTAGGGTTAGGGTTAGGATTAGGGTTAGGTTTAGGGTTAAACCTAATGTTAGTGTTAGGGTTACGGTTAGTGCTATTGCAAGGGTTAGGGTTAGGGTTAGAATAAGGATTAGGGCTTAAGCTAGGGCTGCAGTTAAAATTAGGTTTAATGCTAGCCATAGGGTTTGGGTTAGGGTTATAATTAGGTTAGGGCTAGGGCTAGTGTAGGGCTAGAATTAGAATTAGGGTCAGGGTTAGGGTTAGGGCTACTGCTAGGGTTAGAGCTAGAGTTAGGATTAGGGGATGTACTATGGTTAGGATGAGGGTTAGGTTTAGAACTAAACCTAGTGTTAGGGTTAGGGTTAGGGTTAGGGTTAGGGTTAGGTCTAGGACTAGGGTTAGGGTTAGGTTTGAGGTTAGGTTAAAGCTTGTGTTAGTGTTTGGGTTAGGGTTAGAGCTAGTTCTCGGGTTAGGGTAGGGTTAGGATTAGGTTAGGGTTAGTGTTAGGGTTAGGTCTAAACTAGGGTTAGGGTTAGGGTTAGGTTTAGGGTTAGGTTTAAAGCTTGTGTTTGTGCTAGGGTTAGGGTTAGAGCTAATTAGAGGGTTACGGTTACGGTTAGGGTTACGGTTAGGGTTAATACTAGGGTTAGGTTTAGGGTTAAAGTTGGAATTAAATCTTGTGTTAGGGTTAGGGTTAGTGTTAGGGTTAGTGTTAGGGTTTGGCCTAGGTTTAGGGTTAGTGGTAGCCTTCGGTTTAGCATTAATTTTAGGGTTTAATTGAAGGTTAGGTTTAGGGTTTGGGTTAGGATTAACGTTATAGGTACTCTATGTTTTGCATATGTTTAGAAATATGTGTAGAGTGAGAGTCTCGATTAGGGTTAACATTAGTTTTATGGGTTGTTTTGTTTTAAGCTTGGGTTTTGTGTTAGTGTTAGTGCAAGCTTAAGGTTAAGATTGGGTTTGAATAGGAATAGCGTTAGCGTTAGGGTTAGGGTTAGGGCGAGAACTAGGGTTAGTGTAAGGGTTATATTTAGGGCTAGCATTAGTGCTTGAGTTAGAATCAGGGTTAGGGTTAGGTTTAGGGCTAGTGCTAGGGATAGGGCTAGGGTTAGGATTAGGGCAAGTGCTAGGGTTACAGTTAGGTTTAGGTTTAATACTAAACCTAGGATTAGGGTTAGGGTTAGCGTTAGGGTTAGGGTTTGGCCTAGGGTT
Organism: Macroglossus sobrinus; assembly: GCA_004027375.1. Classification (NCBI taxonomy): domain Eukaryota; kingdom Metazoa; phylum Chordata; class Mammalia; order Chiroptera; family Pteropodidae; genus Macroglossus; species Macroglossus sobrinus. Next base: position 1,431 of record PVKZ01009119.1, read on the forward strand.
AGGTTAGTGGTAGCCTTCGGTTTAGCTTTAATTTTAGAGTTTAATTGAAGGTTATGTTTAGGGTTTGGTTTAGGATTAACGTTATGGGTACTCGTTCTTTTGGTTTATGTTCAGAAATATGTGTAGAGTGAGAGTCTCGATTAGGGTTAACATTAGTTTTATGCGTCGGTTTCGTTTGAAGCTTGGGTTTTGCGTTAGTGTTCGTGCAAGTTTAGGGTTAGGATTTGGGTTTGAATAGAGATAGGGTTAGCGTTAGGGTTAGGGTTAGGGCGAGAACTAGGGTTAGGGTTAGGGTTAGGGCTAGAGTTAGGGTTCGTTTTAGGGTAGAGCTAAAGATAATGTTAGCATTAGGGTTAGGGTTAGGTTTTGGCTAAGGGTTAGGGTTTGGTCTTGCGTTAGCTTTAGCATTAGCTTTAGAATTAGATGAAGGTTAGGATTAGGGTGTGGGTTAGGATTAAATTATAAGTACTGTTTGCGTCCGGATTATGTTAAGAAATAAGTGTAGAGCGAGTGTCCCAGTTACAGTTAACATTAGTTTTATGCTTAGGTTTTGGTTGAAGCTTGGGATGTGCGTTATTGTTAGTGAAAGTTTAAAGTAGGGTTTGGGTTAGGATAGGAATAGGGTAGTGTTAGGGTATAGAGTTATGGGTAGAACTAGTGTTAGTGTTAGGTTTAGGGTTAAGGCTAGGGTAGGGCTAGAGTTAGTATAGGGTTACGGTTAGGGTTAGGGTGTGCGAGGCTTAGTGTTAGGGTTAGGGTTAGGGTTAAAGCTAGTTTTACAGTTAGGGTTAGGGTTAGTGCTATTGCAAGGGTTAGGGTTAGGGTTAGGATTAGGGTTAGGGCTAAAGCTAAGGCAGGGGTTAAAATTAGGTTTAATGCTAGCCCTAGGGTTAGGCTTAGAATTATAATTAGGTTAGGGCTAGGGCTAGGGTTGGGTAAGGGTTAGGGTTAGGGCTAGAATTAGAATTAGGGTTAGGGTTAAGGTTAGGGCTAGTGATAAGGTTAGGCCTAGGGTTAGGATTAGGGCAAGTGATAAGGTTAGGATTTGGGTTAGGTTTAGGACTAAACCTAGGATTAGGGTTAGGGTTAGGATTAGGCTTCCCTTAGGGCTAGGGCTAGGGTTAGGCTTAGGGCAAGGGTAGGGCTATGGTATGGTTTCGGTTTATTGCGAGCATTAGTTTAGCGTTAAGGTTAGGATTAGGTTAGGGCTAGGGCTAGGGTAAGGGTTGGGTTACAGGTAGGGCTAGTGCTAGGGTTAGGGTTAGCGTTAGGGTTAGGGCTAGAGTTAGAATTAGCTTTAGGTTTAGGGTTAGGTCTAGTGCTAGAGTTAGGGTTAGGGTTAGAATTAGGTTACGGTTAGGGTGAGGGTTAAGGTTAGGTTTAGGTCTAAAACTAGAGATAGGGTTAGGGTTAGGTTTAAAGCTTGTGTTAGTCCTAGGGTTAGGGTTAGAGCTAGTTCTAGGTTTAGGGTTAGGGTTAATGTTAGGGTTAGGGTTAGGGTAATGGTTGGGGTTAAAACTTGTGTTAGGATTAGGGTTAGGGTTAGGGCTAGGGCTAGGGTTAGGGTTAATGTTAGGGTTTGGCCTAGGGTTTGGCCTAGGGTTAGGGTTAGTAGTAGCCATCGTTATAGATTTAATGTTAGGGTTTAATTGAAGATTAGGTTTAGAGTTTGGGTTAGGATTAATGTTATGGGTACTTTTTTGTTTTGCTTTATGTTTAGAAATATGTGTAGAGTGAGAGTCTCGATTAGGGTTAACATTAGTTTTATGAGTCAGTTTTTTTTGAAGCTTGGGTTTTGCATTAGTGTTAGTGCAAGTTTAGGGTCAGGATTTGGGTTTGAATAGGGATAGGGTTAACCTTAGGGTTAGGATTAGGGCGAGAACAAGGTTAGAGTTAGGGTTAAGGCTAGAGTTAGGGTTCGGTTCAGGGTAGAGCTAAAGATAATGTTAGCATTAGGGCTAGGGTTATGGTTTGGCTTAAGGTTAGGGTTTGGCCTAGTGTTAGGTTTAGCATTAGCTTTAGAATTAGATTGAAGGTTAGGGTTAGGGTGTGGGTTAGGATTAAAGTTATAAGTACTGTTTGTGTCTGTTTTTTGTTAAGAAATAAGTGGAGAGCGAGTGTCCTGGTTACAGTTAACATTAGTTTTATGGTTAGGTTTTGGTTGAAGCTTGGACTTTGCGTTTTGTTAGTGCCAGTTTAAAGTAGGGTTTGGGTGTGGATAGCAATAGGGTAGTGTTAGGGTATAGGATTAGGGATAGAACTAGTGTTAGTGTTAGGTTTAGGGTTAAAGCTAGGGTTAGGGCTAGAGTTAGAATTAGGGTTAGGGTTAGGGTTAGGGTTAGGGCTAGTGCTAGGGTTGGGGTTAGGGTTAGGGTCAGGTTCAGGGTCAGGGTTAGGTTTAGGTTTAGTGTTAGAGTTAGGCCTAGGACTAGGGTTAGGGTCATGGTTAGGGTTAGGATTAGGTTTAAAGCTTGTGTTAGTGCTAGGGTTAGTGTTCGAGCTAGTTCTAGGTTTAGGGTTAGGTCTCGGACTAGGGTTAGGGTTAGGGTTAGAGTAGGTTTTGGTTTAGGGTTAGGGTTAGAGATAGGGTTAGGATTAGGGTAAGTGCTAGGGTTAGGATTAGGATTAGGTTTATGACTAAACCTATGGTTAGGGTTAGGGTTAGGCTTAGGCTTAGGTTAGGGCCACGGTAGGATTAGGTTTAGGGCTAGTGTTAGGATTAGGGCAAGTGCTAGGGTTAAGATTAGGGTTAGGTTTAGGACTAAACCTAGCGGTAGCGTTAGGGTTAGGGGTAGGCTTAGGTTAGGGCCAGGGCTAGAGTTAGGGTTAAGGCTAGGGCTAGGGCTAGGGTTCAGTTTCAGTTTAGTGCAAACCCTAATTTAAGGTTAAGGTTAGGATTAGGTTAGGCCTAGGCCTAGGGTTAGGGTTGCGTTACGGTTTGGGCTAGTGCTAGAATTATGGTTAGGATTAGGGTTAGGTCTAGTGCTAGGGTTAGGACTGGAATTAGGTTTAGGTTTAGTGCTAGCCTTTGGGTTACGGTTAGGTTTAGATTCAGGTTACGGTTAGGGTTAGGGTTAGAATCAGGATTTGGGTTACGGTTAGGGCTAGTGCTAGGGTTATTGTTAGTGTTAGGGTTTGGGTTATGGTTAGGGTTAGCGTTAGGGTTAGGTCTAGGACTAGGTTTAGTGTAAGGGTCATGGTTAGGTTTAAAGCTTGTGTTAGTGCTAGGGTTAGGGTTAGAGCTAGTTCTAGGGTTAGGCTTAGGGTTTGTGTTAGGGCTAGGACTACGGTTAGGGTTAGTTTTCGAGTAGGGGTTAAAGCTTGTGTTAATGTTAAGGATAGGGTTAGGGTTAGTTCTAGGATTAGGGTTAGTGTTAGGTTTAGGATAGGGCTAGGGCAGGGTTAGGGTTAGTGTTAGAGTTAGCGTTAGGGTTAGGGTTAGGGTTAGGGTAGGGCTAGGGCGAAGGTTAGGGTTAGGGTTAGGATTGGGTTTAAAGCTTGTGTTAATTTTAGGGTTAGGGTTAGGGCTAGTTCTAAACTTAGGGTTAGTGTTAGGCTTAGTTAGGGCTAGGGCTAGTGTTAGAGTTAGGGTTAGGGCTAAGACTATGGTTAGGGTTAGGGTTCGGATTGGGGTTAAAGCTTGTGTTAATTTTAGGGTTAGGGTTATGGCTAGTTCTACGGTTAGGGTTAGTGTTAGACATAGGTTAGGGCTAGGGTTTGGGTTAGGGTTAGTGTTAGGGTTTGCCCTAGGGTTAGGGTTAGTGTTAGCCTTCATTATAGCTTTAATGTTTGGGTTTAATTGAAAGTTAGGTTTAGGGTTTGGGTTAGAATTAAGATTATGGGTAATCTTTGTTTTGGTTTATGTTTAGAAATATGTGTAGAGTGAGAGTCTCTACTAGGGTTAACATTAGTTTTATGGGTCGGTTTTGTTTGAAGCTTGGGTTTTGCGTTAGTGTTAGTGCAAGTTTAGGGTTAGGATTTGGGTTTGAATAGGGATAGGGTTAGCGTTAGGGTTAGGGTTAGGGCGAGAACTAGGGTTAGGGTTAGGGTTAGGGCTAGAGTTAGGATTGGTTTAGGGTAGAGCTAAAGATAATTTTAGCATTAAGGTTAGGATTAGGGTTTGGCTTAGGGTTAGGGTTTGGCCTTGCATTAGCTTTAGCATTAGCTTTAGAATTAGATGAAGGTTAGGATTAGGGTGTGGGTTAGGATTAAATTATAAGTACTGTTTGCGTCCGGATTATGTTAAGAAATAAGTGTAGAGTGTCCTGGTTACGGTTAACATTCGTTTTATGCTTAGGTTTTGGTTGAACCTTGGGCTGTGCGTTATTGTTAGTGAAAGTTTAAAGTAGGGTTTGGGTTAGGATAGGAATAGGGTAGTGTTAGGGTATAGAGTTATGGGTAGAACTAGTGTTAGGGTTAGGTTTAGGGTTAAGGCTAGGGTTATGGCTAGAGTTAATATTAGGGTTAGGGTTAGGGTTAGTGCTATTACAAGGGTTAGGGTTAGAGTTATGGTTCGTGTTAGGGTTAGCGTTAGGGTTAGGGTTAAATCTAGTGTTTGGGTCAGGGTTAGGGTTAGTGCTATTTCAAGGGTTAGGGATAGGTTTAGGTTTAGGGTTAAGGCTACAGCTAGGGCTCGGGTTAGAAATAGGTTTAATGCTAATCCTAGGGTTAGGGTTACGTCTATAATTAGGTTAGGGCTCGGGCTCGGGTCAGGGCTAAAATTAGAATTAGGGTTAGGGTTAGCGTTAGGGCTAGTGCTAGGGTTAGGGCTAGGGTTAGGATTAGGGCAAGTTCTAGGGTTAAAATTCGGTTTAGGTTTAGGACCAAACCTAGGGTTAGTGTTAGGGTTAGGTCGAGGGTTAGGTTTCGGTTTAGTGCGAGCCCTCGTTTAGGGTTAAGGTTAGGATTAGGTTAGGGCTAGGGCTAAAATTAGGGTTGGGTTACGGTTAGGGCTAGTGCTAGGGTTAGGGTTAGCGTTAGGTTTAGGGCTAGAGTTAGAATTAGGATTAGGATTAGGGTTAGGTCCAGTGCTCGGGTTAGGGCTGGGGTTAGGTTAGGGTTAGTGCTAGTCCTAGGGTTATGGTTAGGGTTAGAATTAGGTTACGGTTAGGGTTAGGGTTAGAATTAGGGTTTGTGTTACGGTTAGAGCTAGGGCTAGGTTTAGTTTTAGTGTTAGGTCTAGGACTAGGGTTAGGGTTTGGGGTAGGGTTAGGTTTAAAGCTTGTGTTAGTGCTAGGTTTAGGGTTAGAGCTAGTTCTAGGGTTATGGTTATGGTTAGGGTTAGGGTTAGCGTTAAGGTTAGGGTTAGGACTAGGGTTAGGGTTAGGGTTAAAATTGAAGTTAAAGCTTGTGTTAGGGTTAGGGTTAGTGTTAGGGTTAGTGTTAGGTTTCGGCCTAGCATTAGAGTTAGTGGTAGCCTTCGGTTTAGCATTAATGTTAGGGTTTAATTGAAGGTTAGGTTTAGAGTTTAGGTTAGGATTAATGTTATGGGTACTCTTTCTTTTTGTTTATGTTTAGAAATATGTGTAGAGTGAGAGTCTCGATGAGGGTTAACATTAGTTTTATAGTCGGTTTTGTTTGAAGCTTGGGTTTTGCGTTAGTGTTAGTGCAAGTTTAGGGTCAGGATTTGGGTTTGAATAGAAGTAGGGTCAGCGTTAGGGTTAGGGTTAGGGCGAGAACTAGGGTTAGGGTTAGGGTTAGAGCTAGAGTTAGGGTTCTGTTTAGGGTAGAGCTAAAGATAGTGTTAGCATTAGGGTTAGGGTTAGGATATGGCTTAGTGTTAGGTTTTGGCCTAGCATTAGGTTTAGCATTAGCTTTCGAATTAGATGAAGGTTAGGATTAGGGTGTGGGTTAGGATTAAAGTTATAAGTACAGTTTGTTTCTGGTTTATGTTAAGAAATAAGTGTAGAGCGAGAGTTCCGATTACGGTTAACATTAGTTTTATGGTTAGGTTTTGGTTGAAGCTTGGACTTTGCGTTATTGTTAGTGCAAGTTTAAAGTAGGGTTTGGGTTAGGATAGGAATAGGGTAGTGTTAGGGTATAGGGTTAGGGCTAGAACTAGTATTAGGGTTAGGTTTAAGGTTAAGGCTAGGGTTAGGGCTAGAGTTAGAATAGGGTTACGGTTAGGGTTAGGGTGTGCGAGGCTTAGTGTTAGGGTTAGGGTTAGGGTTAGGGTTAGGGTTAGGGTTAAAGCTAGTTTTAAGGTTAGGGTTAGGGTTAGGATTACAGTTAGGGGTAAATCTAGGGCAGGGGTTAAAATTATGTTTAATGCTAGCCCTAGGGTTAGTGTTAGTGTTATATTTAGGTTAGTTCTAGGGCTAAGGTTGGGGTAGGGTTAGGGTTAGGGCTAGAATTTGAATTAGGATTAGGGTTGGGTTTAGGGATAGTGCTGGGGTTATGGCTAGGGTTAGGATTAGGGCAAGTGCTAGGGGTAGGATTAGGGTTCGGTTTAGGACTAAAGTTAGGGTTAGAGTTAGGGTTAGGGCTAGCGTTAGGCTTCGGTTTAGTGCGAGCATTATTTTAGTGTTAAGGTTAGGATTAGGTTAGGGCTAGGGCTACCGTTAAGGTTGGGTTACGGTTAGGGCTAGTGCTAGGGTTAGGGTTAGCGTTAGGTTTAGAGCTAGAGTTAGAATTAGGGTTAGGATTAGGGTTAGGTTTAGTGCTAGGGTTAGGGCTGGGATTAGGTTTAGGTTTAGTGCTAGCCCTAGGGTTAGGGTTAGGATTAGAATTAGGTTAAGGTTAGGGTTAGGGTTAGCGTTAGGTTTAGGGTTGGGGTTAGGGTTAGGGTTAGGTCTAAAACTAGACTTAGGGTTAGTGTTAGGGTTAGGTTTAAAGCTTGTGTTAGTGCTAGGGTTAGGGTTAGAGCTAGTTCTAGGGTTAGGGTTAGGTTTAGAGTTAGGGTTAGGGTTAGGGTTAGGCTTAGGTTAGGGCTAGGGCTATGGTTAGGGTTAGTGTTAGGGTTGGCCTAGTTTTAGGATTAGTGGTAGCCTTCGGTTTAGCATTAATGTTAGGATTTAATTGAAGGTGAGGTTTAGGGTTTGGTTTAGGATTAATGTTATGGGTACTCTTTGTTTTGTGTAGAGTGAGAGTCTCGATTAGGGTTAACATTAGTTTTATTGGTAGTTTTGTTTGAAGCTTGGGGTTGCGTTAGTGTTATCGCAAGTTTAGTGTTAGGATTTGGGTTTGAATAGGGATAGGGTTAGCGTTAGGATTAGGGTTACGGCGAGAACTAGGGTTAGAGTTAGGGTTAGGGCTAGAGTTAGGGTTCGGGTTAGGGTAGAGCTAAAGATAGTGTTAGCATTAGGGTTAGGGTTAGGGTTTGGCTTATGGTTAGGGTTTGACCTAGTGTTAGGTTTAGCATTAGCTTTATAATTAGATTGAAGGTTAGGATTAGGGTTTGGGTTAGGATTAAAGTTATAAGTACTATTTGTGTCTGGTTTATGTTAAGAAATAAGTGTAGAGTGACTGTCCTGGTTACGGGTAACATTAGTTTTATGGTTTGGTTTTGGTTAAAGCTTGGGTGTTGCGTTATTGATAGTGCAAGTTTAATGGATGGTTTTGGTTAGGATAGGAATAGGGTTGTGTTAGGGTATAGGGTTAGGGCTAGAACTAGTGTTAGGGTTAGGTTTAGGGTTAATGCTAGGGATAGGGCTAGAGTTAGAATTAGAGTTAGGGTTACGGTTAGGGCTAGTGCTAGGTTTAGGTTTAGGGTTAGGGTTAGGGTTAGGGTTATAGCTAGTGTTAGGGTTAGGGTTAGGGTTCATGCTATTGCAAGGGTTAGGGTTACGGTTAGGGTTAGGGTTAGGGTTAGGGCTAAAGCTACGTCTGGAGTTAAAATTAGGTTTATTGCTAGCCCTAGGGTTAGGGTATGATTATGATTAGGTTAGGGCTAGGTCTAGGGTTGGTGTAGGGTTAGGGTTAGGGCTACAATTAGCATTAGGGTTAGGTTTAGGGTTAGGGTTAGGGCTAGTGCTAGGGTTAGGGCTAGGGTTAGGATTAGGGCATGTGCTAGGGTTAGGATTAGTGTTAGGTTTAGGACTAAACATAGGGTTAGCGTGAGGGTTAGGCTTAGGCTTAGGTTAGCGCCACGGCTACGTTAGGGTTAGGCCTAGGGCTAGGGCTAGGGCTAGGGCTAGAGTTAGGGTTAGTTTTATTGCGAGCTCTCGTGTTCGGGTTAGTGTCAGGATTAGGGTAGGTCTAGGGCTAGGGTTAGGGTTGGGTTACGGTTATGGCTAGATCTAGGGTTAGGGGTAGCGTGAAGTTTAGGGCTAGAGTTAGAATAGGGTATGAATTAGGGTTAGGTCTAGTGCTAGGGTTAGGGCTGGAGTTAGGAATAGTTTTAATGCTAGCCCTCGGGTTCGGGTTAGGGTTCGGCTTAGGGTAAGATTTAGTGTTAAAGCTAGTGTTAGGTTAGGGTTAGGGCTAGTGTTATTGCTAGGGTTAGGGTTAGTTTTAGGGTTAGGGTTAGGGCTAGTGCTAGGGCTAGGGTTAGTATTAGTTTTAGTGCTAGCTCTAAAGATAGGTCTAGGGTTAGGGTTAGGGTTAGGGTTAGGTTATGGTTCGGGTTAAAGTTAGGGATAGTGTTATGGCTAGGACTAGGGTTATGGTTAGGGTTAGGTTTGGGGTTAAAGCTTGTGTTAGTGTTAGGGTTACGGTTAGGGCTAGTTCTAGGGTTAAGGTAAGTGTTAGGCTTAGTTTAGGGCTAGGGCTAGGGTTAGGTTAGTTTTAGGGTTAGAGTTAGGGTTTTGCCTAGGGTTAGGGTTAGTGGTAGCCTTCGTTTTAGCTTTAATGTTAGGGTTCAATTGAAGTTTAGGGTTAGGGTGTGGGTTAGGATTAAGGTTATTGGTAATTTTGTTTTTGGTTTATGTTTCCAAATATGTGTTGAGCGATTGTCTCAATTAGGGTTAACATTAGCTTTATGGATAGGTTTTGTTTGAAGCTTTAGTTTTGCATTAGTGTTAGTGCAAGTTTATGGTTAGAATTTGGGTTTGAATAGGGACAGGGTTAGCGTTATGGTTAGGGTTAGGGCGAGAACTAGGGTTAGGGTTAGGGTTATGTTTAGGGCTAGGGTTAGTGCTAAAGTTAGAATTAGGGTTAGGTTTAGGGTTAGGGCTAGAGTTAGGGATCGGTTTAGGATAGAGCTAAAGATAATGTTAGCATTAGTGTTAGAGTTAGGGTTTGGCTTAAGGTTAAGGTTTGCCTAGCATTAGGTTTATCATTAGCTTTAGAATTAGATTGAAGGTTAGGATTAGGGTGTGGGCTAGGATTAAAGTTATGGGTACTGTTTGTGTCTTGTTTATGTTTAGAAATTAGTGTAGAGCATGTGTCTCGGTGACGGTTAACGTTCATTTTATGGTTAGCTTTTGGTTGAAGCTTGGGCTTTGCGTTATTGTTAGTGCAAGTTTAAAGTAGGGTTTGGGTTAGGATAGGAATAGGGTCAGTGTTAGGGTATAGTGTTAGGGCTAGAACTAGTGTTAGGGTTAGTTTTAGGGTTAAGGCTAGGGTAAGGGCTGGAGTTAGAATTAGGGTTAGGTTTAGGGTTAGTGCTATTGCAAATGTTAGCATTAGAGTTAGGTTTAGGGTTAGGGCTAAGGCTAGGGCTGGGGTTAAAATTAGGTTTAGTGTTATCCCTCGGGTTAGGGTTAGGGTTATAATTAGGATTGGGCTAGGGCTAGTGTTGGAGAAGGGTTAGGGTTAGGGCTAGAAATAGAATTAGGGTTAGGGTTATGGTTAGGGCTAGTGCTAGGGTTAGGGCTAGGGTTAGGATTAGGGCAAGTGTTAGGGTTAGAATTAGGGTTAGTTTTAGGACTAAACTTAGGTTTAGGGTTAGGTTTAGTGTTAGGCTTAGGTTATGGCCAGGGCTAGGGTAAGGTTAGGGCTAAGGCTAGGCCTAGGGTGAGGTTTCGGTTTAGTGCTAGCCCTAGTTTAGGGTAAAGGTTAGGATTAGGTTAGGGCTAGTGTAGTGTTAGGGTTGGGTTACGGTTAGGGCTAGTGCTAGGGTTAGTGCTAGGGTTAGGGTTAGGAGTAAACCTAGGGATAGGTTAGGTTTAGGGTTATGGCTACGGTTAGGTCTAGAGTTATAATTAGGGTTAGGGTTAGGGTTAGGGCTAAATTTAGGGTTCGGTTTAGGGTAGAGCTAAAGATATTGTTAGCATTAAGATTAGGGTTAGGGTTTGGCTTAGGGTTAGGGTTTGGCCTAGCGTTAGGTTTAGCATTAGCTTTAGAATTAGATTGAAGGTTAGGATTAGGGTGTGAGTTAGGATTAGAGTTATGGGTACTGTTTATTTCTGGTTTATGTTAAGAAATAAGTGTATAGCGAGTGTGCTGGTTACAGTTAACATTAGTTTTATGGTTAGGTTTTGGTTGAAGCTTGTGCTTTGCGTTATTGTTAGTGCAAGTTTAAAGTAGGGTTTGGGTTAGGATAGGAATAGGGTAAGTGTTATGTTATAGGGTTAGGGCTAGAACTAGTTTAAGGGTTAGGTTTAGGGTTAAGGCTAGGGTTAGGGCTAGAGGTAGAATTAGGGTTAAGGTTAGGGCTAGTGCTAGGGTTAGGGTTATGATTATGGTTAGCGTTAGGGTTAGAATTAAAGCTATTTTTAGGGTTAGGGTTTGGGTTAGGGTTAGGGCTAAAGCTAGGGCTGGGGTTAAAATTAGGTTTACTGCTAGCCCTAGGGTTAGGGTTAGGGTTATAATTAGGTTAGGGCTAGGGCTATGGTTCGGGTTAGGGTTAGGGTTAGGGCTAGAATTAGAATCAGGGTTAGGATTAGGGTTAGGGCTAGAGCTAGGGTTAGTGCTAGGGTTAGGCATAGGGCAAGTGGTAGGGTTAGGATTAGGGTTAGGTTTAGGACTAAACCTAGGGTTAGGGTTAGGGCTAGGGCTATGGCTAGGGTTAGGATTAGGTTTAGTGCTAGCTCTATGTTTAG
>PVKZ01009120.1:0-12340 GCA_004027375.1 Macroglossus sobrinus
ATACGAATGTTCCACAGTGAGCTGTCCGTTTGCTAGTTCCCGGCGTCCGGGCTATTTCCAGTCCAGCTAGCACAAATAAAGCGAAACGAACACCGAGTGCAACCTTTGCTTGGACAAACATCCTTATTTCCCTGAAGTAAACACCCGGGGACAGAATGGCTGGCTCACACCCGTAGCTGTGTGTTTAACTTCAATGAAACTGACAAAGCACGTGGACGACTCGACATTCCCGCGGGCCGTGCGTGTGCACACCCTCCCCAGCTCTTGGCAAGGCCGGGCTTTTTCATACTAGACATTCTCATGGGTGTTCCGTGGCATCGCTCCCTGTGGTGTTAATTTATGCTTTCCTGGTGACCAGCGGTGCTGAAGCATCTTTGCATCTGTTTATTTGCCATTTATCTTCTTTAGGGAAGTGCTGTGTTCAAATCTTTTACCCATTTCTGAGTTGTTTTCTTACTGTTGAGATTTGAGAGTTCTTTGGGTATCCTGGATACAAATCCTTTATCAGATACGTGACATGTAAATATTTTCCCTGAGTTTGTGGATTCCTTTCTTTCTTTCTCTGAAAAGGTTTTCAAAGAGCAAAGTTTTGAATTTTGAAGCCTGATTGAGCCATTTTTTTTTCTTTTATGGATCAGGCTCTTTTTTTGCTGTCATATGTAAGAAATATTTGCCTAACTCAAAGTCACAAGAATTTTAGACTTAAGGTTTTGCATTGGGTCTGTTATCCCTCTAGCGTTAGTTTTGGGATATGATGTGAGCTATGATTCCAAGTTTATTTTTTGTGCATGTGGATATCCAATGTTCCTGGACAGTTTGTTGGGGAAAAAAAAAAATCTACTCGTTCTCTACTTAATTACCTTTGTACATTTGTTGACAATGAGCGATCCATACATGTATGAGTCTGCTTCTGTACTCTTTATGTTCGATTGGTCCAATTGCCTATTTTTATGCAAATGTTCCAAGCTGTCTTCATGACTAGAGCTTTATAATAATTCTTGAAATCAGGTAGTATACATTTTCTAACTTTGTTCTTTCATAAAGTTTTTTTTTTTTGTCATCCAAGATACTTTGCATTTTCTCATGAATTTTAGAATCAGCTTGCTAACTTCTACAAACAACAACAACCTAGTGGGATTTTGTTTGCGATCACGTTGATCTAGAGATCAGTCTGAGAGAATTTACATCTTGAGGATGCTAAACCTTCCAGTCCATGAGTATGGTATATCTTCTCATGTATTTAGAGCTTCTCTAATTTCTTTCGTCCATGTTTTGTAGTTTCTGGTTTACAGAGCTTGCACACCTGTTGTCAGATTTATCTCTGATATTTAGTTATTGTAAGCCACGTTTTTTTTCCATTTCTATTTTTCAATCGCTAACACAGAGAAACAGAATTGATTTTTGTAGTCTGATTTTAACTTTGCTAAACTCTCTTATTAGTTCTAGTGAGTTTTTCATAGCTACCTTAAGATGCTCCACATATATAATCGTGTTATCTGTAAGTAAAAAGAGGATGGCTTCTTCTTTTCGAGTCTGGATGTATTTGGATTTCATTTTCATGCCGAGTTGCTCTGGCTAAAGACTCCCAGTTAATTCTGGGTGGGAGGCACGGGGGTGGACATCCCCGTTCCTGGCCCCAGGGGGAGCGTGCAGCCTTTCGCTGCTGAGGACAATGGTTTCCTCAGTTGTCCTTGTCAGCGTAAGTGTCCTTCTATTACTAGTTTCTACCAGGAATGGATGTTGGATTTTGTGGAATATTTTTCTGCATCTAGTGACAACCTTTTCTGTTTAAGTCTGTTACTATGATGGATTATACCGACCGATTTCTAAGTGTTAAGTCAACTTTGTGTCTTTGGGCTAAATCTCACTCGGCCAGGGCATATTATCATTTTTATGTGTTGTTGAATTATTTAGTAGAGATGGTGCTTCTGAGGTTATTTTTTTTCTTTGATTGAATGTTGATAGCTTGTGTCTCTTAAAGAATTGTCTACTTATTGTATTTTATTAGCATAAAGTTATTCGCAATATTCTGTTGTTAATCATTAAGTATAAAGTGACATCATGTCTATCATTCCTGATATTGGTAATGTGTGTCTTCTCTCTTTTTTTCCCCCCTGATTAGTCAGGATAGAAGTTTATTCATTTTATTGATATTCTCAAAGAACCAGTTTTTGGTTTCATTGATATCTCCAACCCCTCCTTTTTTCCCCACAAACTTTTACGCTGATCTGTATTCTTTCTTTTGCTTCCATCAGATTAATTTCCCCTTCTTCTTCTGGTTTGTTAAGGTGGAAGCTGAGCTCACTGATTTGAGGCCTTTTTCTTTAGCATAGGCTATACATTTCCCTCTAAGTTCTGCTTTAGATGCATCCTAGAAATTTCAATGTGTTGTATTTTCATAGTCACTAAGTTCAGAATATTTTCTAATTTTCCTTTTGCTTTCTCTGTGTCATCCGAGGGTTCAGAAGTATGTTATTTTGTTTCAGATGTGTGAAGATTTTCCAGAGATCTTTCTTTTATCATCATCATCATCATCATCATCATCATCATCATCTTAAATCCATCGTTGTCAGAGAACATACCCTGTGTGTTTTGGATTCTTTTACGTGTTTTGAGACTGATTTTATGGTCCAGAATGTGGCCTGTGTTAGTAACTGTTACGTGCGTACTTCTATGTGAGTTCTGCTGTAGCTCATTGGAATGTTCTGAGCTGTTGATGGTGTGATTTGAGTGCTCTGTGTTATTACTGATTTTCTGTCCACTTGCTCGTTGATTATTGGGAGGGGGTGCTGAGCTCTCTGTGACTGTAGATTTGTCTGTTTCTCCTTGAAGTCCTATCGCTTTTGCTTCATGCATTTCGAAACCTGATATCAATTTATTATGTCCCCTTGATTAATTTGCCGCTTCATCGTTATGAAATGACCGTCCTTATCCCCAGATTCTTTACCCGGAGCTCCACCTTGTGTGACACTGACGTGCCACTCCAGCTGTCTCTTGGTTAGGCTGGCGCGGGGTAGCTTCCTCCAACCTTTTCCTTGTGACCTCAAGTGTCTTTATTTTCAGTTTCCTCTAAGATTCCCATAACAACCAAGTATCTTCCTCAAGATATTTATTAATGACAAAGGGAAAAAGAATAACTTTGCAGTGAAGAAACCCAGCAAAACCGACGTTACGAGGGGACCGAGGGTGACGGCAGCAGCGAGAACACGGGTAGACATCGCGCAGGCCTTGGCCTGATGGACAGCGTCCCCCGTCCGTGCTCTTGCCCCGAAGGCACTGTCTTCGGTCACGAAAGCACTTCAGGGACACTCAGACTGGACGACCTTTGACAAAGAGACTGGTGAGCACACTTCGAAAATGAAAAGGGGGCCAAAGGCAAGGAATGCCCGAGTCGCCGTTACAGACGGGAGGAGACTGGGGAGCAGGAGCAGCTGCACGCAGCGCGGGTCCCCGCAGCAGACAAGGACACGGGTGGGGACGCGAGTGACACGGAACGGGACCGGCAGCGCAGGTCACAGCGTTCTGCGACCTGGTGGCGCCGTCGGCTCTGGTCATTCCCACACGAAGCCACGAGCGGCGTGGAAAGGCCCCCGTCTGTCTGCCCCGATGTCCTTCCTGGTTGTCCCTCCGCTGTCCCCTTGTCCTCCTCCTCCCTCCCTTTGGGTTGATTATTTTTACGAGTCTGCCTTCTGCCCTCAGTTGTGACTCTTCACTGTCATTTCAGGGGTTGCTGTCGGGGGTGGCGTCCGGCTGCCAACTCCCCTCACAGTCGGCCGCCAGGTCCCGCGTCCACTCAGCCCATGGAAGTGTGCCGCGCCCCGGGGGCTGCAGGCGCGTGGGTGGGGGCCCCACAGCGTGGCACCGGGCTGCTGCAGGCGGCCAGCTACGTGTACAGGGCCCGCCCCTGTGAGCTGTGACGCTGTCGGCTTGTCGCCGTCCTGGTTTAATACGCTGAAGAGGTGCCAAAGGGGAGCCCCACGTCATGGACCCTTCTCAGTGTTTACGCTGCGTATCGCGTGGGCAGCACAGGGGAGAGCGGCAAGCGTGCGGGCGAGGGGAGGACGACGGTGGCCCCGCCGTGCGGCTCCGGTCACGGCCGGTTCACGCACAGGCGGCAGCCTCGCTGGGGGGTGGGGCTGGGGCTGGCTGTCCTGTGTCTTGATCTGGGTGCTGGTTGCGACATAAATAAGAAAGCTACCAGGATGCTCACATTAAGATTTGTGCAGGTGGCTGAGCACGTGCGGGTGGCCAAGTTCCTATGGGTGGCTGTGTGTCTGTGGGTGGCCGTGTGCGTGTGGGTGGCCATGTGTGTGCAGGTAGCCATATGTCGTGGGCCATGTCTGTGGGTGGCCGTGTGTGCGGGTGGCCGTGTGTGTGGGTGGCCGTGTGTGCGGGTGGCCGTGTGTGTGGGTGGCCGTGTGTCTGTGGGTGGCCGTGCGTGTGAGGGTGGCCGTGCATGCAGGTGGCCGTGTGTGCAGGTGGCCATGTGCATGCGGGTGGCGGAGCGCATGTGGGTGGCCGTGTGTGTGGGTGGCTGTGTGCGTGTGGGTGGCCGTGTGCGTGTGGGTGGCCGTGTGTGTGGGTGGCTGTGTGCGTGTGGGTGGCCGTGTGTCTGTGGGTGGCTGTGCATGTGGGTGGCTGTGTGTCTGTGGGTGGCAGAGCACCTGCAGGTGGCCATGTGCATGCAGGTGGCCGAGCGCGTGCGGATGACCGAGTGTGTGCGGGTGGCCGTGCATGCAGGTGGCCGTGTATGCAGGTGGCCGTGTGCATGCGGGTGGCGGAGCGCATGTGGGTGGCCATGTATATGTGGGTGGCCGTGTGCGTGGGTGGCCGTGTGCGTGGGTGGCCGTGTGCGTGTGGGTGGCCATGTGTCTGCGGGTGGCAGAGCACGTATAGGTGGCCATGTGCGTGCAGGTGGCCGAGCGCGTGCGGGTGGCCGAGTGTGCGATCTGCCTCAGGGGACACAGCAGTGCAGCCTGCAGGTCTCGCTCACAGGGGACGCCGCGTGTAGGCGTGTGCACGCGGACGGGCGGGCCGGCCTGTTCCAGGCGCTGCGAGCCGAGCTGTCCTCCCGGTTCCCGCAGATCTGTGGCCTTCCTCACCGCAATGACGTCAGCGTGTCCACGGAGGCGCTGGCCGCCAGCCAGGCTCAGGCCGCAGAGCCCGGCAACGGCCCGGCTTGATGTCCGCTCCAGACCACAAGCCGGTGTCTCAAACACGCCAGAAACATTCTAATGCCGTTGTGGCCTCGTGGTCCGGCCACCGCCGCCGCCCTCCGGGCTGTGATCGGGCGGGCGCCAGGCTGATTATCTCTCCCATTTATCACCCGGAATCCAGGCCGCGTGGCCCCAGGGGGTAAACACAGCCGCTCTGGCCGGCCCGTTGCTTCCCATCAGGAAGGGTGATTTGCTGGGCGCGTCTGAGTGCGTCTCTCGGGGGGGAGCGAGGGCCGAGCCTGCAGCACGCGTCAGGGTGGATAGAACCGGGCAGATGAATAAAACATCGCATGAGCGCCAGGCTCTGCCCCCGCCCCACAGAGACCTCACGGAGGCCTGCGACCGGCCCTTCTCCGACCGCGGGGTGTGCTGGCCGCTCGCCCTCTGGCCTGGCCCTCCGCTGCCCTGCCCTCCACTGCCCTGCCCTCCACACGGGCCCCGCTCACCCATGGGGGCCCTCAGACAGAGCCCCAGGCCTGCCGGGGCCATCGAGGGCAGCCAGCTCCCGGGCAGGGCTGGAGCAGCACAGAGAGACAGCACAAAGGCGGCTGACCAGGAGCCCACTTGCTGTGTGGGAACCAGAAAGGCAGGGTCGGGGACCCCCCTGAGCTGATCAAAGGCCCTCTGTGGATGAAGTGCCTGCCTGTGGCAAAGCTGTCCCCAGCAGCTGTGGCCAGACTGAGCCTTCCCCTGCATCCTGTAATTCTCTCTCTCTCTCTGAAATCCTGGATCTCCCGGATTCTGGGTTCTCCCTGCCCGACCTTGAACACCAGGGCTGGAAAACCGAAAGGAAGGCAGCGTGCGTCCACCTCCCGCTTCCCAGGCTCGCGGGGCCTGAGCGGGGGCCTGAGCGGGGGCCCTGGCTTGTGCCCGGCCGCCTCGGCCTTCCCCCCGGCCCCTGCAGAACCACACGCCAACCCTCCGGGCTGCAAGGTTTCTCTAGGGGACAGAGGGCCGTCCACCTCCGGGGGGAGCAGGTGACTGGCTGACTTCTCCCCTGGTATTCCCCCTGAGGGGCCTGTCACCTCTGTGGGCTCTGCACGCATGTGCATGCACGTGTGCATGCATGCACACACGTGATTGCACATCACACGTACGTGCAGGTGTACACACGTTTGCATGTGTGTACGCACATGCACAAACACACGCGTATGTCTATGTATGTGTGCACACATGCGCACAAGCACATACGTACACTCATGCACACACGTGCACACGTGCACGCGCACACACCCCGGAGTGCTTCTTCCTCCCATCCAAGTTTTGTCCGTTTTGCCGACTTTTCTCAGCATGGTTTTTCATGTCAATTCTTTATTTCCTCTTTTTGTTAAACTCCGCCTCCCCCTCCTCTCCCCGACCCCTGGATTCACGCTGCGGCTGGTCTTTGAGCTTCTTGCCAGTTTACTTACTTTCAGTCTCTGGATTTTAAAATAAGTGCATTTAAAGCTGTAAACGTCCCTGCCGACACTCCCAGCCACGTCCCCGCGTCCGGCAGGTGGTGACAAACACTCTCCCGCCTTCCTTCTGCTTTGCTGGTGCTGAGGGTGTGTGGGAGGGCGTGACCTCACAGGACGTGGTGACCCCCCTCTCCCCCCAACCCCAGCTTTCCCTGGAGGATCCCAGCTCGCATCTGGCTCACCCCCTGGCTCACCCCGGCCCCGGGACGAGGGCTGAGCAGTCTCCACGGAGGCGCTAGGCTCCCCTTGGGGGCTCCTGCCGGGAGACGGAGTGGGGGGCTCCCAGGTGAGCACAGGAGTCCCGGAGAGGGCGGAGGGCAGAGGGCGGAGGGCGGCACCACCCCAGTGTCACCAACCCCCACTCCAAGCTGGTCAGGGGGCCGGTCCCTCTCCGCCCCAAGTGTGCAGCGAGGACGCAGGCAGCTGGAACCGCACGATGCATCTTCTGTCCTCGCCCAGCCCGTGTCCACATCCTAGTGCCACCGTTCTAACGCTGTGACCGGACGGTGGCCAAGGCTGACAGCGCTGCCCACGGGAAGCTGCTGAGACCCCCTGGGTGGTGGGGTGTGCGCTCAGGGTTTGTGAATGTCCTGTGTGTGTGTCCCCTCTGGGCCTTGCTGTTTTTTTGGGGGGGGAATACAGACCCACAAAAACACACACAGTGCACACATATGCCGTACACGCTTGTGCGTTCATGTCACGTCTGTTTATGAGTTACACACAATTTACTATATGAACGTGAATGTGTGTTGTGTATTACACACAGCTAGCTGGTACTCAGTTTCTATATAAATTTAGGGGCGGATCATACATCATCTATGTGTATAACATATAACGCATAGATATCTACCCACACACCCCACACAAACACACAGAATGACTTCAGCCGTGTTGGTGGCACTATTCAAATCCTGCCGTTTTCCTTTTTCTTCTGGATTCCTTCATTTCTGAGAGTAGGTCGCTCGCTGCAAATTTGCCAATTTCTCCTTGAATCTCTATCAGTTTTGCTCCATATGTTTTAAAAACTATGGTGTCAGGTGGGAAACGGTCCACGGAAGTGCTGTCTGCACCCAAACGTCCTCTTTGTCCCCGAGGGGCGGCGGTTGAGCCCCGCCCCCGCCCCGTCTGCTCCCTGGTCCCCCCACTTTCCTCCCGGCGCCCTTGGCCCGGCCTGACCCGCCCCCACTGTCAGCCGTGACGTGTCTCGTGTGTTAGTGACGAAGGAAAACACAGAGAGGACGAGACACGTGTCACTTTTTATTTCAGTATGAGAATCAGCTGATATGTGTCACAGGTCCCGACATGGTTTGTCTAATTTCCTACTATTTGGTTTCATATTCACTGTCCTTTATGGATAATTTTTTCTCCCCGATTTGGTGGTGGTTGCATTTATTCCCCCGGTGGTTCAGGTTCTTCCTCCGTTTCTGCGTGTGGGCGCCGCGCCCTGGACCTGCCGTCCACGCGGTTGGTTCCCTCCCGGCACCTGGCCGGGCTCCCTCCCGACCCCGCACGGGGCGGCCGGCTCCCGGCTCCACGGGAGGCCGGCTGGGATCTGATTCTCGCTGTTCAATTTTCCTTTTCAGTTATGTCTCGAGAGGATAAGACTTAGCCAAACATCGTAGCGGTTTCTTTGCTCAGCACAGAGCTCTGTGTGTGTGTGTGCGCGCGCACATGCACGTGTATGTGCGTGTGTGCGTGTATGTGCGTGTGTGCATGTATGTGCACGTGTGTATGTGTGCATGTGTGTACGTGTGTGCGTGTGTGCATATGTGTGCATGTGTGTATATGTGTGCACGTGTGTGTGATGGGCTGTATGTTTGTGTCCCTCCCAAATATTCCGTGCTGAAGCCCTGGCCCCCCGGGGTGGCTGCATTTGGGGGGGGGGTGCCTCTGAGAAAGTACTGAAGGTGGAACGAGGTCGCGAGGGGAGCCCTGAGTGAGGGGAGCCCCCCGGCTGGAGGACTGGCCCCGAGGCCGCAGGACCGGCGTCCTCATGCGGTCAGGAGGCCCGGCAGCCCTGCGGGCCCTGGACCCGGCGTCCGGCCTGTGGGACCCTCGGCGCCCGTGGCGCCAGCGGTGCTGTCACAGCAGCCTGAGCTGGCTGCCAGCGCGTGTGCGCGTCCAGACTGCATCTCTGAGACACTCCTCCAGGAAGGACACACGAGTGACGCGTCTTCCGTGTCCTTACGATGCTAATGTCTTCTTCGGGTGCTGGCGCTGCACTCCGGTCCGGCTGGGTCTGTGAATCCAGACGGAAACCAAGGCCCCACCGGCCCGTACGTCTGCAGAGTGGGGGTGCACGGCGACGAGGGGCCTGGGAGACGGCGGAGGGGGAGTGGTGCCACGCGCTGGGGCTTGGGGAGAAGTCGCGGGGGGCCTGTGGGGGGGCACGGGCACGGGCAGGCAGCCACGGGAGAGCCCTCGGGCCCTGGGAGGCTCGGCCAGGGCGGGGAAGAGGTTTCGGTGACCCAGACACTGCGCTGTCTGTCGCCGTTTGCGGGGCGCACAGCATTGTGGGCCGGGAGGTACCGGGCGGGGGTCTGATGTCAGGCTGACACCATTCCTGGTCGTGAGGCTCCCGGCGCTCTGTGCCGATGCCTATGAGTCTCTGAGGGGAACAGGGTGCTCCGCCCTGGCCGTCCACGCCCCTGGCTGCTCCCCGGGCACAGGGGTTGGGGCGGGAGGGGGTGCAGGTGCAGGGGAGGGGGCCATGCCTGGGTCCCAGTCACACAGGCAGGGAACCTCTGTGTCTGCAGGCCGCAGAGGGGCCCAGCCCTGACGGTGAGCCGGGCAGTGGCCTGGGGGGTGCCATAGTCCTGGGGGTCCCACGGTGCCCAGACCCGTCTCTGGGGCAGAGGCCCAAGGACGAGGCCACAGGAGGTCCCCGGGTCCCTGGGCAGTGCAGGCCTTGCACTGACGTGTCTCCGGCTGGGGACGTGCTGCTCACGACGCTGCGGCCGACTCCGGCCGCGGGCCGAGGCCACCGGCCGGCTCAGCCGGGGCAGCGATGGCAGGCGGGCCCCAGGGGCCACCTCCACCCCGGGAAGGGCCGCGTGCCCGGAGCCAGCCTGGCCCCTGCCCCGGCTCCCCTCCTGCAGCACCTGGCTGCCCTGCGGGCCACGCGCTCGGCTGGCACGCGCGTCCAGCTGGCCGTGTGGGGTGGCCGATGCCCAAGCACACCGCGCCCCGCCCCGGGCCGGCCCGAGGTCTGAGGTCCGAGGCCACGTCCGTGCAGCCCACGTCTCCCGGGACCCGGGGACGGGCCAGCCGCACCTGCCCGGGCCGAGGGGCCCGGCCTGAGCCCACGGGTCAGTAGTAAGCTCCGAACAGAGCGGCCGCCTTCTGGAGGACGGCCTTGTGGCTGGCGTACAGTGGGATGCGCTTGTCCACCACCTGCCATCGGATGGACGTCCCCGGGTTGCGGGCGAGCAGGTGCTGCAGGGAGAGGGGACGTCTGACCCTCCGAGCCGCCCGCTGCCACCCAGACGCCTGGGGACCTGGCCGGGCCCTGGACCCTGGGCCTCGCTGCGGGCTGGCCGGGCTTTGCCCTCCTGTCCCCGGGAGCGAGAACGCTGCTCAGTCTGACTCTGCAGGTGCCCGCCAAGCCCCGCAAGCCGCGAACGAGGGCAGGGCAGGCACCTTTCTGGGGAGCCCCGCCCTGCGAGTGACGCCCAGCTCTGTTCCCTGGGCCTCCTGGTCCCCGTTCCGGGTTAGGGACATTTAGGACGGAGCCAAATGCAGGGGGTGCTCCCTCGGGCGTGAACCAGCCTCCCCGACGCGAGCCTGGAAGCCCGGGAGGACCCCGTGCCAAGGTCCTCATCCGGCCCTGACCCCACTCCAGCCACCTGCTGGTGGCCTCGGCCTGCCCCGGGCCCCCTGGGCACCCTCTGGGCACCAGTCTCCCCCCGGCAGCCCCCGCGCTGTGGTCCTGGCCGCTCTGGCCCCGCCCGGGGCCCCCGCCCTGGCCGCGACCGAGCCCCGTACCGTGTTCAGCCTCTTCAGCTCCACGTCGCTCTGGTCTGGGAAGTGGACGCTGACGGCCACCGTCTCGATCCAGGCGTTATCCGTGTTCCGAGGGTCGTCCACGTAGCCCGTGTACACCTGGGGGCAGCACGGGGCAGCCTGTCCCCTCCGGCCGTGGGCCCGGCCGGCTCCCTCCGCAGGGAGGGGCCTCACGGCCCCCACACTGCGTCCGGCCCCGGGCCACTCAGAGCACAGCTGCCCACGGCGCCCGAAGCCCCACCTGGCCTTCTCCCCGCCCACACGGCCGCTCCCCACGCGGCCCTCAGCCTCGACGGCCACCGTACGGGGGCCCGCTCCGCTCAGGGCAGGCGTGACAGCCGGCAGCTCACAGGGGACACCGGGCCTGGCCCCGGGCGGCAGGGCCCCAGGCCAGGGCCCTCGCTTTAGAGAGGAGACAACGGGACAGAGCGGGGACCAGGGGGTCCCCAGCTCAGCCCCCTCCTGGGCCTGCCATCCTCCAGGGGCTGCAGGGCGTGGCTGAGGGCGGGGATGGGGGGGTGGGCTCCCGTGTGGCCCCCTGCCCACCCCCTGCCCTTCCCGCGGCACCGAGGGGCTCGGGGTGCGGAGGGCCACCCTACCTCCTCGCCCCGCGCCAGCAGGCTCTCGAAGGCCGGCCAGAACTCCCTCTGGAGGACCTGCTTCAGCTTCCGGGGCAGCGTCTCCCCCGGGTCCCGGGAGCCCTGGGCAGAGCGGGGAGCGGGGGGTGGAGACGGGCGGCAAGGCCAGCGGGAGACCCGCCCCCCTGGCTACCGGCCAGACCCCTGGAGCCGCGGGCGGACAGGCAGACGGGCGTCTGGCAGCCCGCTGTCCCGGGCCCGAGTGACATCGTCCAGAGCCCGCTGGCCACGTCAGCGGCCCCGTGGCAGGGGCGTGAGGCAGACGCACAGCCGTGGGGAGCACGTGCCAGCCTGGGGTTCCAGCACCCTGGCCGCCAGCACCCTCAGACCCCTCCTTTCCCCTTTGCACCCCGGCTGGGCTCCCGGCCACTCCCCAAGCCACGCGACCCATGCCGGCATTGAGGGGACCCCGTTTGTCATCCAGTCCATAGCACGTCCGTTCCACGTCGGCCCTCGTGATGCCCCGCCCCTCATGAGCCACCGTGGGGGGCCCTGTGCAGGCTCAACAGACGCCCCTTGGCGCCCGGGGCTCAGGGCGGTGGGCCCATGGCTGGGGGCACAGAGGCCTTGGCTGGGGGCCAGCACCACCAAGAGACCTGGAGTCCACGTAGGGGCCAAAGACCCCCAGCGGCACCACCAAGACCCCGGCTTTGTCACCAAGACGAGCGACAGCGTCCAGCAGTGCCCGGAGCGGTGGCCGCAGGGGGCTGTCCCGCCAGTGTGTGGACCAGATGACGGACATGTGACCCGCCCTGCGGCCGGAGGGCTTACCCCTGGCAAGGCCCAGTGCTCCGAGCGGGGGTGCTTCACCACCAGCACTTCCAGAACCTTCTTTATGCTCTTCCTGCAGATGGCTCCGTCCTGGTTCCTCTTCCACCTGCGAAGAGATGGCCCACGGCCCCCCAGGATGGCCCACGGCCCCCCAGGATGGCCCACGGCCCCCCAGGATGGCCCACAACCCCCCAGGATGGCCCACAACCCCCCAGGATGGCCCACGGCCCCCAGGATGGCCCACGGCCCCCCAGGA
>PVKZ01009121.1:0-12381 GCA_004027375.1 Macroglossus sobrinus
GAAGGACAGGGCGGTGCTGCTCCCTGGCGGTGTTTGGCGGGGCAGCCAGCTCGTGGGCACCGCCACCTCGCTGCTCCTGGACCCCAGCTCATGACGTGTCACCTGCATTCGCTGCCGTGCCACGTCCTGCGCGCGGGGGACGATCACGTCGTCGCCAGCTGTGCGGGCAACCGGTGGATTTCACTGCGAGAATGACATCCCAGAAATGGGGTGGTCGCAGAATGTCTGTGACTTACGGGGGTCAGGGGGAAGGTCACCCGGCCTGGGGGAGAGGCCAGAGAGGGGGTGACGTGCTGCTGGGCACCGGGCTCTGCCTCCGCCATCCGCAGCCCCCCTTCCCTCCCCCTTAGCAAGAGATGCCCAGTGCGGCCCCCGCAGGGGCTGAGTCTGGCCAGCCGGATGTGTTTAGTTTTGCTTAAGGAGTGTCTGAAAAAGATAGAGACCAACACCACCACCACCAACAACAAATCCCCTGATCGATCGCCCATACATATCTGGAGTCCGGTTGGTCTTGGACCAGAGGAGGCTGGTGACATGGGCCCTGCGTGCCCACGTGGAGACAGCCTCCTGGCGTGGGGGGACTGGTGCAGGCAGGCGGGGCCTCCCCTTTGCCGCAGTCGCCACCACCCCGGCTTGTCTGCCCCCCGCAGAGCTCGTCGGCTGCCGTCTGTCACCCCCCGTGCGTCAGAATCCTACGGCAGGCAAGCGCTTCTGTTCTCAGACTGTCTGTCAGAAGGAGCGGTGATTCCAGGGGGCTGCCTGCTCGGGAACGATGGGAGGGAACGTTATTGTCAGAGAGGAGATTGTTCCTCGCACTTAATATGCGAGCGAAACGCGTCGGCCTCTGTTCCTTTAATGCTGTGCCTGGGACCCGCAGGCGCCTGACTTTCTGACCCCTGCGTCCAGCTGAGAGGTCACGGAGGGCCCCCCCACCCCCCGCCGAGGCTGGCCGTCTGCGGGCAGCCCCTCGCAGGGCCTGCTGCCCCCCGCATGCAGCCGGCAGGCCGCCTGGGCCGCTCGGAGACGGAGCGGGTTGGAGTCTGTTTCATCCTTAATGAATGGATTGAATAGTTCCCAGCGGGGGAAGCTTTTACCCAGCGGTTTTCCACTTAGAACCACTTTCTCCTTCTCTCCTTAACTGAACCGCTGAGTCTGCTGCCGTGTGGTACCCGGTGGAGGAGGGGGTGGCGCTTGTACACCTGTGGGGACACTGATCCCCTCTGTGTGAGGCCAGACTGCGCGTCTGTCGGTCTTTGTGTGGCCCACTTCACCTGCCAGGGGACGCAGCTCTGGGGGGGATGCAGCTCTGGGGGGGACGCAGCCCTGGGGGGGACGGATGTTTGGTGCGTATCTGTCCTTTCCTGCGGACCGCACGGGGAGGGGAGGCGGACTGCTCGTGACCCTGTGCGCGCTGCCTGGCCCCGTGGACCGCCGCCGCCTTGGTCCACAGCAGGCGGAACGGGGCGGGGGCAGCGTGCCCAGCAAGGGCGCCCAGATCAGCGGCCTCGCGCGGCTGCTCGCGGCGCAGGGCCCGCCGCCCCGCGAGGGTCGGTCCCAGCGCGGCGTCAGCACCTAGGACAGTTCCCGGCCCGCGCTGGGGTGGACGGTCTGGGATGCGTGGTTTCCGGTGGCTTTTGAAACCCTGAGCATCTGAGACGTGAGTGCGGAGACGCGCTCCGCAAACCAGAAGTCAGACATGGGGTGCGACCAAGGGTTTGGGTGCCCCCGCCTGGGTCCTGTGATCTGGACGAGAAGCACCGGCGTTGGTGGGTTTGTGGGTGCGTCCATGGGGTGTGGGGAGATGGGAGCAGACGTGGGAAGTCACAGCCACCTCAGCGAACCGTGGAGCAGGTTCGCTCCAGATGGTTCGCTCCAGCCCTGGGTGCTGGCTGTCGGGGGGAGCCCCGGGCTTGTGCTTCATGTCGTCGCTGTGAGAAGCTGTCACAATCACAGTGGCTTAACGCAGGACGGATTTAGTATCTGACAGTCTGGTGGCCCGACGTCTGCTGGCTCGTGGCCCCTTCCTCCGGCATCCCCCCGACCTCCGCCCCCATCGCCACAGCCCCGACTCCGGCCCTCTGCCGGCCTCGCACGGGGACCCCTGTGAGCACGTAGGGCCCCCCCCCTGGACAGCCCGGGGCGATCTCTTTCCCTCTCCTCTCCCTGGCAGACTTCCCGTGCCGCTGGATGTCGCCTTTCGAGACTGTTCCAAAGAACCTCCACCTTATTAACGAGGGAGCTGGAGTATATTTTACCAGCGGATAGAATTAATTTGGTTCCTTGCCGGAGCTGTTTTGCTCTGCCTCGGTGATAACAGCCCCGAGGCGAGGCCGTCCTCTGCTCCGGTCTCGGTAGGAGGGTCGCACCTCTGATGATTCCTGCGGTTATTTTTGTCACTGAGCACACCTGGGCCACTCCCCCTGCTCCGCCTTCCTCACCTGAACGCTGGTGACCCCGGCAGCTGACTCGGGGTGCGGGCAGGCGGTGCTGCTGAGTGCTGTTGGGATTCCAGCACCTTCGAGGGGCTCCCTGCCACTCCCCTTTCTGCAGTGGCTCCGGGAGAGATAACCATTTCTCGGTGACAGAAAGCAGGGTGACGAATGTGGAGTCTCTGTGTGGAGGGGAGGCAGGCGGCCCGCCTGGTTCCTGGCAGAGGGGCTGCGTAAATGACATTTTTCTTGAAGATGAGAGATGTTGGGAGCTGCGTTGGGACCAGAGAGCCTCGTCCTTCGCTCTTCACCCGTGTCCCGAGCGTTCTGGGCACAGCCTCCCGTCAGGGGAGCTTGGGAGAGGAGCCACTCTGTTCTGAGCCAAGATGAATGAGAAGTTTCTCCTTGTCAAAACAGACAAGGAGCCCAGGCGTCTGGGGGTTGCACCAGCACCTCCCATTTCCCGGGTGTGGCAGGATCCAGCCCGGGGCAGGACTGACCGCTTGCTTCGGGCGTGGTAGGGGCCCTGCGGATAACGGGGGCCGTAACTAGCAGTGGTCGGAGCGGGAAAGACGTGTGTTTCTCTCTCGTAGGAAAGAGCATCACCGGTGAGCACCCAGGGCTGGAGCAGCAGCCCCAGTCCGCAAAGCCCTCGAGGATGGCGTCCCTTTCGGCTGGCCACCCTTCCCGAGGGGCGGGCTGGGCTGTCTTCAGGATGGAAGCTCTAACTCCTCTCCCTCCCCCCACCACCATCCCTCCCACACTCCAGGCAGCAGGAAACGGGGAAGATTAGGGGTGAGAAAGGACATGTCCTTGCTTCTCAAGATTATTATTATTATTTTTTTAAAAGAAGTTGCTTGCAGACCCTCCGCAGTGTCCCGTTTCCAGAACTCAGGGATGGTAGCTTGGCTTCAGCCCCCCAAAGCAGAACCCGATGGTGGGGCTCACGTGCAGGGGACTTGTCCTGGGAATGGGTTTCGGGAACAGGACTGGGGGAGCTGGGGAGGGTGGACAGCCCACCCGAGGCCGCGGAGGGAGCCGGTGACCGCTGCGGAGACTGCCTCCGGGAGGTTTGCCTGAGATGCGGGGGGCAGGCGTGTCGCCTGAAGGCCACCGTGTCCCCCCTGCTCCCGGCGCGTTAGTTCCGTGGGCTCGAAGTCCTGCACGCGTGCAGGAGGGCCGGAGAGAATCTCTGCAGAGACCGTCGGCAGAGGGCGGAGGGCACGCGGAGCCACACAGGTGCTGTTCTCGGGCTACCTGTGAGCACACCTGTGGCTGAGCTCACCTGTGGCTGCAGCAACAGCCAGCGCGACACGGAGGGGCCCCGAGGATGCGAGAAGGGGCCTGCGCTGAAGGACCTCCCTTAGGCGCAAAGGACCCTGGGAGGTGAGCCCAGCCAGAAACAGGGTTTGGTTACGGTCCAGGCGGTGAAATCTGACATCTTTGTCCAGAAGTTAGGCATCTTCAATCCCAGTGGTCCGGAACTCAGCTGAGAAGGTGTAAAACGCTCTCCGAGTGGCCACGATAACTGTCAGGGTCTGCGGGCTGAAGCCCTCACTGTAGGGTGGCCTCGGAGACCCCGTTTGAGGCCTGCTCACTCGTGCTTGCGACACAGTTCCAGCAAGCACGTCGTCTGTCCCCCAAGAGCCACCACAGGGAAGTGGGTGCAGGGGCATTATCACGGCCGCGTGTCTGCGGACAGAACCCTCACATCTCTCCCAGCCCGGGCCTGTCCTTTTACAGACGTTCAGAGCGACATAAAGATGCAGGTGTCACCTCCTCCTTTACAACTGCATTCCTTTCTTCTCCACTCTGGTGCCTGTGCCCCCTGGAGTTACACTCCACGACGCCCTGCAGCCCGCCCCATGCCCTCCGCCCACTGGGGCTCCTCTTTCTAGGGTCTTCTCCCCAGCCGGGCCACTCCTGGTCCCCCTTCGATTTCCTGGTCATCCTTCAGTCTTCTGCTGAACGTCCCATGGGCTGGGCCTCCTACCGCGGGCTCTGCTGGCACATTCTTTGCCACTATTTCTTATTCAGTGTCTTTTTTCCACTCGACTGGACTGTGTGCTCTGGGAAGGCAGGGTTGGGGCTGTGTCTGTCCTTGTTCGTGGCTGGATGTCCTGGCACACAGTAGGGGCCAACAAAGTCCTCGTGAAACGGAGGGAAGGATGGACATATAGCATAGCTCTGATCACAAGTGGCTTCTTTCCAGGGTGTGTCCTTGGCTCCTGGTGAGAGAGGGGGCAGAGTCCGCTGCTGGGGGTCCCTTCCCAGCTCATGCTTTACTGCTGGGGGGGGGGGGGCTCTACTTAAAACCATTCTTAATTGCTGCCGCCACCCAGAGCTCAAAAAGGGAGCTGGGTGAATGAATCAGTCACCCAACCCGTGAGCCCCTCTCAAGGAGGGACACCGCCTCCTACTGGATGTGGGGTGTATTGCAGACCAAGGCACCGTGGCCTTGGCAAAGCTGCTTTCTTTTTCCATTCTTAACTGCTGTCTCTCTACTTTCAATGAAAAATATTCACCTTAAGCGACCAAATAGAAAACAAACTCCATGAATATTAAAAAGCCGAACTATTAGCCCTCCTGAAAATTCTTAGAAAGAATTCTTCTCCCACCTTGATTTAAAAAATCAATATTGAAATAAAGGACACAAATAAACATCATCCAAGAAATGTTACTATTAGTTTACTTTCTCCCAGTCTCTGTGCAGGAGATATCAACATGCATGTAAACACACACGCATGCATGCACACATGCATGCGCGCGCGCACACACACACACACACACACACACACGATGATTATCCCAAATGTAAAGGTTTGCCTCCTGAATTTTTTTCACTTACATCTTTTTCACTTACAACCTATATCTTTAGGTTTTCCTCAAGAACGAATTTGGAAGGCTGCATGGTACTTCCACAAAAGAGAAAAGTAATACCTTTTTAAATTGAACCAATCTCTATCTTTCTGAGCAGTTAGGTTGTTGTGATTTTTCGCTGCCATGGGTTTATTGCAATGAATTTTCTTATGTCTCCGATTATTTCTTATAGATCCTTAGAAATACAGATTCCTGGGTTAAGGGTATGATTATTTTTCTGTCTTTCAATTCACATTGCCACATCGATTTTTCTAAAGAGTATCTGTTGACATCTCCACAAACAATATGTGAGGTGTTTGTTTTGTTTTGTTATGTTTTTTTAACTGTACCTTCAGCAGTCGTGATGACAGTAATTTAAAAAAAGTGAATTTGATAGTCTTCAAATTACCTTTGAAACCTCCGGGATTGGAGGGGCTGTTACGTAATTCTGATTGCTGTGCAAATAAGGCAGCCTCCTCTCCTTATTAAAGTGTTTACATGCCACCTGTTTCCAAAACAGGATGTGCAGCAGCACACAGCAAGAAAATACAAAAATCCAGCGCAATCGGTAAAAGCAGCTTCTCATTTTATTAAGCCCTTGTCGTGTGTTGCAAACGCACACGTCTTGCGTCTTGCCGTGTGGGTGATGGATGGGTGGGGGCGGGGCGCCTCCGCGCGGTTAGCCACGCCTACCGTGGGCGTGGCCACAGAGACGCGGGTTCAGGGCTGCGCTTCCGCCCCACGTGGTTTGCTGCCGCTGCTATTTAGTGAAGAATGTTTTAAAAATCAGCCGGAGTGGTAAGGCACCCCTCCGGAAATGGTTCCGTTTCTCTGGGGCCATGCGTCCCTTTTCTGCCACCTCTGGCTCACCATGTACATTCTCAGCGGACTTGAACTGCGAACCTACTGTGTGCACAGCTAGTAGCACCGGGGTAGGTCGGCGGACGCAGAGGGCACACTGGGGAGGCTGTGTTTCCCCAACTTCAGTCTTTGATGTATTACTTTCATAATAATAATAATAATAATAATAATAATAATATTTTATTTTAAATAATTATTTTACATATTATTTATAATAAATTAAAATAATTTATTTAAATATTATTATGAAAATATTATTATTATTATTATTATTATTATGCCCCATCTGAGGTTATTCCCGTGCTTTTTAAAATTTAATATTTAATTTTAAACTTGACACATTGATTTTAAGTATGTTTACTGTAAAAGCATCTTTATCACTGTTACGAATGGAAAGCCAGTGTCCGTTGCCGTGAATAGATGGAAACCTTCAACATTAAGACGCCGAGAACAAAGCAGCGGCCTTGCAGTCCGGCGGGAAGTGGCGGCCTGCCAGCGCCCTCGGGCAGGCCTGCTGCCTCTCGGTTAATGGGGGCGATCAACCACATGTTCCAGACGCGGTTAGCACGAACAGGAGGCCTGCTCTCTTTAGCTGCAGGGTTTCAGAAGTAAGAAGCGAGGGACTTTCTAAGCGACATTCGCGAGGACCTTGGACAGCGGCTCTCCACGCTGGCCGAGGGCCCTGCGTAAGGGCGCTGGGGAA
Source organism: Macroglossus sobrinus (assembly GCA_004027375.1). NCBI lineage: Eukaryota > Metazoa > Chordata > Mammalia > Chiroptera > Pteropodidae > Macroglossus > Macroglossus sobrinus. The sequence continues at coordinate 6,853 of PVKZ01009121.1, forward strand.
GGACTGAGGCGCCAGCCCAGAAGGGGCGGGCTGGCGCGTGGGCGGGGAGGCTTCTGGACACACTGGGGTTCCTCGGGGGCGCAGGAGGAGTTCGTGTGAGTAGCAGGGTGCATGGCTGAAGAGCGCTTCCCCGTTTCTCAGTGGGTTAGTCCCGTTGGCGCAAATGGCTTTCGCTTTGGTCCAGGGGTTGGCCGCTGGATGGACCCACACCTGCTTCCCATCGGCGCCCCGCATCCGAGCCCCCGGGGGCACCCCAAGCTGCGCCAGCTCCCGGGAGTGCGGGCCACGAGGAGAAGGAAACCGAGCTGGCACCGCGTCCCAGCGGCATGTGGTGTGGACGTGTGCGGCCGGATTATTTTTATTTGCGGGAGCTGATTCACCACCGTCTCCATGGCGACGCAGGAGCCGAAGGCGGAGGGAGGAAGTGAGTCGTCCCACTAGTAAATGACCCGAGGAGAGGAAAAGGTCCCCCCCGGCACATTAAGGGTTAATTGACACGTCCCAGCCTCACCTGGCGGGTCACCCCACTCCCGCGGCAGATGTTGGCATTCTCACCTCCGGAGCGTGGCCCCCCGAGTGTGTGTGTGAATGGCATGCTTTGCTCGAGTGCAGCCAGCTGCTGAGGGCCAGGAGGGCCACCTGTCCCTCCATCCACAGGTGCTCTCTGCCTTGGAATGTTCAGGAAGGTGCCGCTCTCAGCGTCAGTGTGTGTGTGTGTGTGTGTGTGTGTGTGTGTATTTACGTGTTTTTACATGGAACTGGACACAGTCAAAATCACCCATGTGCATTACCTGTTAAGAAACGCACACACACAGCGAACACCCAGATGCCCACCACCCAGGGTGACAGGGGGACATGCAGGGGGACATATGTCTCAGTTTCTCCAGACGGTCTGGCTTTCTCTTGTCTTAGCAAAATCTTCACCCACATTTGTTTGTACTCTCAAAAGCGTGTTGGGGTTCGGGTGATGGATTGCTCGCCTGCTCTGCGTTTGAAGCCCCTCTGTGTCTCTTTCTCCCCGTGGGGACCTCTCCCCCAAATTCTAGGTTCTCGTTCTTTCGCTGTTCTGTTCGTGCCCCTAAACGTCGCGTTATTTTGGTTTGTCGCTTTACGGCCTGAGCGTGAGCAAAGTCATCCTCGGGGCGTTCTTCCGTGTCACCAAGCGCCGGGGCCGGGGAGATGCACCCCGGCTGCTCTGTGCACCCCCGCGTACTACTCCACGGGGGTACGCATCACCGGCGGCTGCCGGCAGACACCGGGGTCCTCTCTGCTCTTCGCTCGGACGAACGAGGCTGCCGTGAGCACACACGTGTGAACTCCCCAGGCTCTGTGTCTAGAATGGCTGGGCCGAGCGTTCCCGACACCGTCAGCTTTCGCAGGCGGCCCCAAACCGTTTTCCGAGGTGGCGTGACAGACAAGTTTGTGCTCGCGCCAGCAACGTGGCGGGGTCTGGTTGCTCTGTGTCCTGGCCGGTGCTTGTCGCCAGCCTGCGTAAGGCCTACCCGTCCGATGGGGGCAAGGGGCAGCTCATTGTACATTTATTTAGGTTCCGGCGCTGCCCGGGGCCACCACCGCCTGCCCAGCCCTGGGCTTCCGTGGGAGGAAGCCACGGGAGACCGGGCTCGGTTCTCCAGGGTCAGCTTTGCAGGAACGAAGTCGGTGCTTGGATCCACATCAGCCTCACTTCCTTGTCTGTTTTCATCGGTTGAGAACTTGGGCGGGGACGAGCGGGTGCCCCCTCAGGAATTCCGAAAGGAAAAGCTCCCGTGTTCCGTTCTTACTCTCGTGCTCTTTGCCCCGAGGCGTGTGTGCTCTTCCTTACCAAGCGACCCCGCGACACCAGTGAGTGTCCTGCAGCCTGACACCGGCTGCCGGGAGACGGGGTCGGATCCTGCAGGTCAAGGGCTCCGTCCCCATTTCCGACGCCAGTTGCATGTCCAGGTGTCACCTTCTGACCAACTGTCTGTAAACAGATTCCCGTGACCCCCTCCTGGGGTTCAGTGAATTTGCCAGAACAGCTCACAGAACTCAGGGGAAGTTGCTTTGCTGGATTGCCGGGTTATCGTGAGACGATACAACTCGGGGACAGTCGGAGGGGGGAGGTGCACAGGACAGGGCAGGCGGGCCTCCCTGCGTGCACCATGTCCCCAAGCACCTCCACGGGTCACCGAGCCAAGCTCTCTGAACCCTGTTCTTTCTTTCTTTCTTTCTTTCTTTCTTTCTTTCTTTCTTTCTTTCTTTCTTTCTTTCTTTCTTTCTTTCTTTCTTTCTTCCTTCCTTCCTTCCTTCCTTCCTTCCTTCCTTCCTTCCTTCCTTCCTTCCTTTCTTCCTTCTTTTCTTTTCTTTTCTTTTCTTTTCTTTTCTTTTCTTTCTTTATTTTTTAAATGGAGGCTTCATGGCAAGGGCGTGGTTGATTAAATCCTTGGACGTTAGCAGTGAGGTCAATTTGACTTCTAGCTCTTTTCTCCCCTCTGGGTCTTGAGGGGTGGGGAGCTGGAAGTTCTAACCCTCTGATCACATGGTGGGTTCCGCAGGTAGCTGCCCCTCATCCTGTGGTTATACTGGGGCTTTGTGAAAGTCACCTCATGCTCAAACGCACCCCAGCGCATAGGGAGGGCTTTCTCCCACCCCTGAGTTCGCAGGGTTTGTTGTCTATGCAGCCTTCTTTTCCTGGTGAGCCCTAGGCCATGAGCCCTTCGTGGGCTGTAAGTCTTGCTTCTTTACTCTGCAGTCTTACATTTTCTTCATATTTAAGCTTTCTTCAGGGATGGTGCGCTGTCCAGGCTGATTCTTCCAGAAGGCCTGTGGCAGAGCCTGCTGTGGGCCAGGCCTGATGGGAAGGGCTGCTGGTGATGGACAGTGTCTGCGAAGATGGGGAAACCGAGTCCCTTCCAGGGGAAATGAAAAGAAAGAAATCAGGCATCGGGCAGCGACCTTGGGCGGGGAGCAGCATCCGGGTTACCGAGGAGATTTTCTTCCCCGGGGGAAGCTGGGTCAAGTTTCTCAGACGAGAGACAAGTCCGCGGTGGGTTTTGAAGGATGAATCGGAGTTGGGGCGCTGTCCAAGGTGCTGGCCAAGGCGCTGTGGGGAGTCCGCATCGCGAGCTAACCGCGTCCCCCCTTCCCGGCGGCGGGGAGTAAGGTGGTCCTCCCCTTATTCTGCATCCTCGGAAACCTTTGGCCGGAAGGTTCTTTTAGAGGCAAATACTGATGAATGACACCCTTGGATAACATCCTTGCCGCATCCGTGGGGTCCTGGCCCTGAGCCCGGATGCTGTGGAAAGGAGGTGGGAAACCGTGACTTTGATCCATCCCTTCTTTTATTTGAACGCATCATTTGCATCCCTTGGCTGTTTGAATAAAAGATCAAGCAACAGAGAGCACACCACACTCGGGGAACTGGGACTGCCCTGGCTCCCGTCCTGACCTCGCTGGGGTCAGACGACTCCAGCTGGTGGCAGCAGCTGTCACTGCCCAGGTGTGTTCCCGTGTTCTCGGGCCTTCTCCCTCCGCCCGCCGAGACCAGGCCGCAGGGCCGCGCGCACCCGCGGTGGCCGGCGCTGCAGAGGCGTCTCGGCCATGTGAGCATGTGGCTCTTTAGAACAAAGCCACCCGGCGGAGTGAACTGTCTGTCCCCGTCTCCGTTCTCATGGCGATCAGCTGGCAGCTCGGATGAGCTGGCACCTCCGTGCGATTTGGGGGTGTTCGTCAAGGCCGAATGGCTGGGTGGGAGTTGGGAAGGAGCTGTTTTTTTCTCCATGGGGGTGCCTGGAGAGAGCGTGCGTGTGGGTGTGAGCCCCCCCGCCCCCCACACCGTGCCCTGGAGGCTGCCTGTCTGTTAAGCGCTGCGCGCTTCACCTTCGGTGACCTGACCCTTGGTGGCGCTGTCAGTCACATCAGCCGAGGCGCTGGCATCTCGCCTGACAGCTGGCGCGGTGGCCGGTGTCAGCGTGCTGGGAAGTAGGTGCGACTCCCAGGAGCCAAGTGTGATGTTTTCATCGCGAGGGAGTGGTGACCGAGGGCCGGGGCCGGGCGCAGCCCCTCGCGGCCACCCCTGCGTGGGCGGAGCTTTGGGCCGGGGGAGCAGGCCTTAATGCGGAGGATCGCGCTGGATTTGTGGGTGTCGTGGGTCGAATGGGGTTCCCCCCAAAAGATAGGTCCAAGATCTAAGCCCCAGTCCCCGAGACTGTGACCCCTTGCTGATCCGGTGACGTCATAAGCCTTAGCCGTCAGCACAAGTGTATGCTGAACCCCCCGAGTCTTTTAATGAATCGATAAATGTCTGGGTGGTCTTAGGAACCCCCCAGACAGGGTGGTTCATTGTAAACTCTGACGTTAAAAAAAAAAATCAGTTCCAGCATTAAAAAACCACAGATTGCATGCTTTGATGATAGTCATGATAATAAGTTATCTGTGGTTGTATTACTAATATGCAGTGCCCATGGCGCGCCGCCCGCTGGCCGGACCCCCCTACTCGGATGGCCTCGTGAGCGTCCTGGGAGGCAGGTATTCCTTCCGCTCCCACCTTGCAGATGAAAAGTCCGAGGTGCACGGAGGTTAAGTGACACCCCCCCACAGTCCCCCAGCTCGCAGGCGGCAGAGCTGAGAACGCAGCCCCCAGACCGTGAGTGGCAGACACGCGGGCCGCTTGCACAACACGGGGCTCTCCTTGGCCTCGTGGCCCCGGGCCAGCGCCTTGTGGGACAGCAGCGTTGGTCACAAGGGGCGACATGCGGTTTCCATCTTTTCTGACGGAGAGTGTGGCCCTGAGGATGAACCGCGATGACGGGACGTCTCAAAACTTCAGTGGCTTAAAATTCCCTTTATTCCCTGCTCGATATCTAGGTCCAAGCCTGGCTGGCTGGGGCTGTGCCGGGGTTGTCCTCACTCGGGGACCCCCTGCTCTCGGGCTGCTGGGTGCCTGTGGCTCGGGGGGGAGGGCAAGGGGGAGGCTGCTCCGCCCCCCGGGGGAGGGACCGCTCGCTTCCCATTGGCCAGAAGAGCCCCGTGACCCCGCCCACGCCCCGGGGAGCCGGGAAGTGGGTCCCCCGTGGCCCCAGAAGCCGCAGAGGCATCTTAAATAGCACAGAGAATACCACAGGATTATGGGGGGCGGGGAAACTTACTTTCTGGGACTCCAGGCCGGGGGGGAGACCTCCATCAGAAGGGAGAGCGGGGAGCAGAGAGCAGAGGGGTCGGAGGGAGCTTGTCACTGTCAGAGGCAGAAGTGGGGAGACGGGGGGCGGAGTGCAGAGTGGAGCCCTTTCAGAGCACGCTGGAGCGATTTCCATGGCAACAGGTCCATTAGGGAGAGCCGAGATGTCCTCCCCCGTCCGGGAACACGGAGAAAGGCCGCCGCCGGGAGCCCAGGCGACGGGCCTCGTGGGTGGGGGGCAGAGAAAGGGCCCAGCGGGGTCTCCCGCAGTTCCCCCCGCGGGGCTCGCCATTTCACCCAGCAGGCCAGCAGCACGGAGGGACAGAGAGGGCCGCGTGCCGAAGTCAGCGAACGGGGGTGGGGTTAGGGGTGCG
>PVKZ01009122.1:0-12362 GCA_004027375.1 Macroglossus sobrinus
ATCTCCTGCCCTTTCCATCTGCTCTGTTCTCATGACAAACAACAACAACAGACCAGAAGAAGGGGAAGGAGACACAGATGAAAAGAGAAATACAGACAGACGCTTTCAAGGTGCACCCGGGGGAAAGTGCGCCTCGTCACCTCTGGAGGGACCGGGGGTGTGGCAGGGACAACCCGGAAGCTTAGAAATGGCTGGGGATCCATCGTTTGGGGAATCGGTTTTCAGTGGTGGCAGGTGGGCGGGGAAGGGGGACTTCCAAGACAGGGGGCTCGGCTGTGGTGCAGGATGAGCCAGAGGGGCGACCAGTGCCACGTGCTGGGACAGTCCAGCTCAGCTTGGACCAAATGGGGCCAGTCGGTGTGACAATAGGAGGTCATTGGTGACCTGGGCCACGGAGTGGCCTGGCAGTGAGGAACCCCGACCCGCAGTGGCTTAAAAAGTGACCGAGACGACTTCACGTCCAGCAGGATGCCTGGAATCAAAACGTCAGCCGCTCACAAGGCTTGGCGAGGGGGAGGGTGACATCCGGGTCCCCAAGCGCCGTGGGCCAGAACGTGAAATGGAGCAGCTGCTTTGGGAGACAGCCGGGCACTTTCTCAAAAGCTGCAACATAGAATCGCCACTCACCCCGAGGACTGCCTTCCTGGGCCACCTGGGAGGAGCGGAGACCTGTCCCACAGCCTCGTGTGCAGGAACCGAGAGGTAGGGGCCGCCTCAGTGTCCGTCAGTGGCGAACGGGTAAACGGATGTGGTCTCTCCGGGCGGTGGATTATTACGTGGCCACGAAGAAGAGTGAACGGCCCACACATGCTCCAATGGGCGCGAACCTTGGACACACCGTGTCAAGTGGAAGATACGGACGCGATGGTGTTCACCCGCAGTGTCCAGAAGAGGCACATGAGTGAAGGCAGAGAGTGGCCGAGGGGTCTGTAGGCATGGGAGCGACCAGAAGTTGAGGGGTGATAGCTGAAAGGTCCAGCGTTTCTTTTTCGAAGTTCTGGAAATGTCCTAAAATGGATGGTGGCGATGGTGGCACCGTCATGTAAATATCCCCCAAACCATCGAGTTGTCCGTCCACTGTGAAGGGGTAGATTGGACGGCACGTGAATCACATCTTAGTAAAGCTGCTACCCACCTCCCCCCAATAAAAAAGTGACCCAGAGGTGAGGAAGTGGCCCCCGCCCCTGGGAAGGTGTTTGACCGCGGGGACAGAGGGAGAAGGGGTGCACGCTGCGGGGATGGGGCGGGGGGGGGGCAGGAAGGGGCTGACCCCGCGCGGCTTGGGGGACCCTCGTCCAGTGCCGCGTCCGTGTCCCGCAGGTCAGCGGTGTTCAGAGACCTCTACGACCGGACCTCGGCCCGCACGCAGGGAGCTCTGTACGCCTGGATGGCCGCGCGTCTGCGGACGCCCCGCAACGCCACTGGTGAGCCCGGGCCTCGGGGCGCGTCCCTTCTTGGGGGGAGTCCGCCCTTAAGAAGGAGGCGCTTCATCTCCGAAGCGCGGCGTTTCATTTCTTTGTCACTCGTGATCTTTCCCTGTCCCCACCCCTCCCCCGACCGCCGGGAAGGGTTTGACGCGGGGGGTGGGGTAAAGCGCATCGCCCAGTTCTGCAGTGCGCTTTTGAAATCTGTATCGAAACATCTGTATTAAAGTGGAACAAGATAAAAAAATAATTGTTTAAAGAAGATCTAGGCGATACAATTTGGTGCTAAGCTTCCTTGCAATCAAAACAGAGATAGGTCAAGATTCATTTATTTGACAGGTGTTCATTCAAAGCCTACGGTGTCCCGGAGCGGTCAAATTTATAGAGACCGAAGGTAGCATAGAGGTTGCCAGGGGCCGAGGGGGCCCCCGGGATAGTGCGTTCGTTCGTGTTAAACAGGGACAGAGCCCCAGTGTGTAAGGTCGGAAGGGTTTTGGGGACCGATGGTGGCGCCCCTCGCACAGCAGTGTGAGTGCACTTAACGCCACCGAACCGTACCCTCTCAAATGCTTCGGACGCGAGTGTGTTTATGTGGATTTTATCACACTTGAACAAGAAGAGGCACGCAGACAGGGAACGGCTGCGTAGATGACGAGGGCAGTTTTGCAGGCCGCTTGAACTTGCTGCGTGTTTCCTGTCCGTGATGTGAACAGAATAAACTTCTTAAACGCTTAAAAAAAAAAAAAGAAAAAAGAAAGAAAGAAAGAAAGAAAAAAGGAAAGAAGCTCTGCGTGCTGGGAACGGAAGGGGAGCCGCGGGGTTGCAGCGAGGGGAACCCGATTGGTCCTTTTCCTGGAGCTCAGCCCCGAGGCTGGCCTATCAGGAGCGCTGCCCCGTTCGCCAGCCACGCTGGACCCCCTCGTGGTAGCCCCGAGAAAGACACGCAGCCTCTTCCACGCCGCCCTCCGTCCTGAGGGTCAGAACTTAACAGGAGGAGGCAGACTCTCCTTCTGAGGGGATGTTTCACCATTAAACCACAGTGCGTGTCACTGAATCCTGCTGGGACGTCACACACTCTCTCCCGTGAAGTCCCTCGAGGTGACTGGAAGGACTTTGGGGGTTAGAACTGTCCCAAGCCTGGGGGTCGCGGCTCTGGAGAAGCAGAGTGTGTGCGTAATAATTTATTCTCGGTGGTTTCCCGTCCTCCGCTCTCTAGCCTGGGGCTGCCCTTCTCGTCACCAAGTCGGATGCCCCTCTAGGGGATCATGGGGCATTTGCCTGCGCTCACCCCCAAAGCTCTGGTATCTGGGTTAGGGGTGTCACCTCATCGCTGTTGTGACCCAGCCCACGGCTTCCGGCACCAGCTCCTGGAGACTGAATCCCTGCGCCCTGTAAATGCTCTGGCTTCCCTCGTCCCCCCCAAATGCCACCAGTGCGATGTTGTCACGTGTATAAGTCTTTGGCCAAAGCTTCGGGGACGGTGGCACCTGACTCTATTCAGTGAAACTTCAAGTTGGATCCTGGACACGATTTTTCTTCATGTCCCACTGAGTGACGTCCCTCTGAGGGGCGCTCCAATGCCCGAGCAGAGTGCCAGGCGGCGAGAGGGTCGCCTGGGGTCCGAGGAGGGAGGAGTCGCTGCTGGGGGAGCAGTGGTGGAAGGTGGGGAAGGCTGGCGACTCTTGATTTCAGTTTTGGAGGTGTGGTTTGGGGGCTGAGTTAGGGGAGGGAGCAGAGCATGCGAGAAGACGCGAAAATTCTGGAAAGTCTGGGGCCGAGGACCGAGGACACCTTGTCTGGTCCCGCTCAGGGACAGCGCCTGCTGATGGTCAGCAAGGGCAGCGGTGACCGTACCTGGTGGTCATAACCGTGAGTCCAGCGTATCTCAAGCTGCCACATGATTTATTCGCTAAGTCAGCCGAAAGCGACACTGAATCTTGTGGTCTTAAGTCTCAGAAAATAATCTGCTTCTCTAACGAGTCCCATGTGATGCTGATGCTGCCGGTCCAGGGACAAAGGGACAGGTGGCAGGCAAGCGTCTGTGACTCCCTCCACGTGGCACCACATGTCCCCGTAGCAGGCTGTCCCAGAACGGCCACGGAATGAACGAACGAACGAATGAATGAATGAATGAATGAATGCGAGAAGGAGGTCCCGGCCTCAGAGATGCTTTTGACTCTCCCATTCCATTTTATTTATTTATTTCTTGACTTATCTATCCCCCGATTTATTATTTTCTTGCAGATGACTCTGCTTCATGGGTCGGCGCAGAAGACTTATGGATTTTGGGCAGATATATGGTTCACCTGTCGCTTGAAGAAATTATGAAAATTAGCCCTACAGAGGTAAGTTGGAAGGGTCCACGTAACGTCCCCGTTACGAATCCATCTGGGCTCAGGTGCGTTCCCAACCCCCCGATGCCCAGCCAGCCAGGCGAGCTGCCCTGGAAATTGGGTACCTACTTCGGCCCGGTGTATCTTGAGCATCTGAAGAAAACTCTCGGATGAAGGCCTAGGGTGGGTGAGCCACTCCTTGAACTGTGTCCTTGGCTAGAGGAACTAAGAAAAAAATAAAGAAAGAACTGTGGACAAATGATAGCTCTGATGTGAACACACGAGATCTAAAGAGAATGCTGGCTGGGGACCAGGATCATTTAGGGGCCTCTCTGTACTCGAGGAAGGCTGAGGACAATAGCTCAGGGTTTTTGGTCCTCGGAGGTATGAACCCAAATTGAGGGCGACATGGATTAGCCGCGGGGTCTATGGGTAGCGACTTCACCTCGAGCGAGGTTTGCGTTTTAACTGGAGTCTCCAGGATTTGTGTTCTAAGGTACTTAACTCGCTGGTCAGCCTGCCTCTCTCCTTCCCCCGGTGTTGACCCAGTGACGCGGAAACCCCGTGGGCATCCCGACGCACGAGTGCTGCCCACACGGAGGCGTTTACGGGGTGTTTGGGGCTCGCCTCCGGTTTGTATCATGGGTGCCCTGGTCAGCGGGCGTCAAGACGCCCGGCTTGTTCAACGCCAACGGTTCCAACGACGTCTAGTTATTATGAAGCCAGAGGCAACACTCATTCCTCTTTTTACGTGGGTGGCCGGGAATGTTCCAGACGTCTTCGATGTTTTAACTCTCAGTTATACGTGGATGAAACCTGCAATGGCGTTTACGCTCCAGGTGTTGAGTTTGGGAAGGAGATGGAGGCTAAATTGTAAGGAAGCCAGGCCCCTGGGGGAGACCAGAGCACCAACCCTGAGGGGATGTCGTGTGGACAAAGGGCAATCGGGGAGGCAGAGGCGACCTCAGGCACGGAATGGCTGTGCGTCGCAGTAGAGGGGACTTTCGTGTGACAGCCTGGGACATGCAGGCAAAAGCGAACCAAACAGAAAAAAAAGTGAATATATGTACGTCTATATTCAAACTTATTAAATAGACTATTCTTCTTCCCATTCATTTTCTATCCTACAAAGAGACCACAGACCCATTTTCTATCGCCCGAGGGCCATTGATAAACTCACTCATCGATTTTAAAATAAATAAAATAAAATAAAAAACAGAAAATGTGTGCCAATATCAGCTTTTTAAAAAAGTTCAACTTCTCCGATATTAAAAAATAATAATAATAACACTTTTCTAAATAAACTGGGTCGAAGAGGACCCCACAGCAGCCATTAAGGGTGCTGGGCCATTAAAACACCCGTGACACCCACACAAGGATCCTGATGTACCCCCAGAGTCCGAGTTGGGGCACAGCGCTGACCCCGGGGGGGGGGGTGGGTGGCGTGGGCCCCAACTCCGGTCGCTGATGGTCCCGTCCGTGTCCACCAGATGGGGCTGTTCATCAGCTATGACAACGCCACCAAGCAGCTGGACACGGTGTACGACCTGACCCCGGAGCTGGCCCGGGCGTTTCTGGAGAGAATCAGGGCCTCCGACTTTGACCTGAGGAACACCTCGACCGTGCACAGGCAAGTGGGGCCCGGCCCTGGCGGCGGCACCCCAGGGCACCGCCGGCCGCGGCTTCCTCTGAGCAGCCCGCGGCGGGAAGGGAGGCGGCCGGTGCCTCTCTTGGACCAGTCCCCTGTCTCTGTGCCTGACAGAGGAGGTGTTCCCTCCGAGAGACCCCTTTGAAGAGGTTCCGAAGTGGGGGGAGGGAACGCACGCATTCCCGGGGCCCCCTGTGTGCCAGGGTTCCAGCTCTGAGCGTGGGGATGGGGCTCCAGACTCGTCCATTCCAGGGGAAGCACCAAATTCCCACTGTGTGGGCCGAGAACTGGAATAGCTCGTGGCTCCCCGGATTTGGGACCCCTTGTTGTCTAGATTGTCAGGTGACTTACCTGCCCCCCCCTCCCCCCATGAGATCAGGCTAGAATTGAGTGAGATGACCCTCTGGGAACCATGTCCCCCGGGCGAGGACGGGGGGCTGTGCACCGGGTGGCCCCAGGACGGGTCTGAATGTCGGGGCGGGAGTGTGCCCTGGGGAGGCGTTGGGGTTCACATCCCACCTCCACCCCCACGCCCCGTCTTTTTCACTTTTTCCTTGCGAAGTCATCCAGCCATCTGGGGAGGGGGGCAGTAAAGCATCCCGGAGTTCAGTCTCCGTCCCTGGGGACCCCTCGGGGCGACAGCCCCCTCCCCTCCCGGGGTTAGCTCAGCACCCCGCTTTCCTCAGCCAGTACAGGAGGCGAGGTGACATAGTCAGAGGGCTCTAGATGGTAGCCCCAGCTCCCCTTGCGTGTCACTTGGTCCCCCCGAGTCTCCCCGTGCCCTTCTGTGAACTGAGGCTGACAGGTCACCCGCCCGGCAGGGCGGTGGGGACAGATGGTCCCAGCTAAGGGCTCAGTGCAGCGCCTGGCGCCCGGCGGCTGCTCTGGCTGCTCTGACCCCCGACTCCGCCGGTCCGCGGGGGCGGCGCTGTGTCCCCAGCGCCGCCAGGGTCCCTGTCCCTCCCGCACAGGCTGGGGCTGCTGCTCTGCTTCTACGAGGACCTGGAGCTGCTGGACGCCGCCACGGCCCGCGTCCTCCTCCACCAGACCATCAAGTGCCGCCGTCTGCGCGGCTTCCAGGCCGCCGTGCGGAAGGTGGGGGCGGTGCGCGGCCCCCCGCGCCTCCAGCGGGAGAAGCGGGGGGCACCTCGGTCCCCGGGAGGAGCGTCAACGGCGGGGGGGAGCAGCTCAGCACGGAGTAGGGAGGAGCGTGGGGGGAGCACGGGGGACCGCGGCTTGTCCCGCTGCGCTCTGCTGCCCCCCAGTGGCCATCTGCGTATTGCCGCGAACGGGCTCCACGGAACGGACTGTTCTTACACACGCAGGTGTTAAAACGCGACCTTTTTTTTTTTTCACTTGTACGGAGGTCAAACGAGCGTATCACCTTCTCTCCTTGACTATAACTAGACAGGCATAGGATGATAAAATGATCAAGGCGATCACAGAAGTGCAAAAACGTGGGTGAGACTTAATTTATAGTGAACAATAGGGAAAGTTGCACTTCCGCTCACCGCAACTTTGTAACAACGACGCACTGTAGTTTATTTATAAAGTATATGTTTATAAAGACATAGGAGTCTTAGAAACATTATAGCCAATTACTACTCATAGTTATTTTTACTAGATTTTCAGGAGACTTACTCTTCTGTTACCGTTGAGAACTTTTACGTAGCTTATATATATATTACATAGATGACATATTTTACATAGATTATATATTATCATGAACTCTCCACCCCCCCGGATATCTCATGAGAGAAAAACAGCCGTCTATACAGATGGAGGGGTTTAAGGTCAAAAAAAGAAAACAGATGCCCCCTGTTTCGAGGGGGGACCGAGGTGCCCCCCACTTTCGAGGTGCTGGAAGGGAACACACTTTCTCTGTCAGGCTTTGGGCTTGATTTAACAGCAAATTAATATTCAAATGAAGTGCACAGTTAATCTGCGGCGTCAGAGTTAAAGTCAAGGTCAGAGCGGTGGTGCCCTCTGGGGTGACACTGTCTGGGCGTGGCAGCAGCCTCCCCATCCCACCGGCTGGAGTCCCTCCCCCTTTGACCCAAGGGGAGTCCTGACAGCCCCATCCCGCTTGCCAGCCCCCCTCATTCCAGCTCGCTCCCCTCGTAGCTCAAAGCGGACCTCCTGGACGTCGCCACGGAGAACCAGACCCTCAACGAGACCCTGGGCTCTCTGTCGGATGCCGTCGTGGGCCTGACCCACAGCCAGCTGGACTCCCTGTCGCCCGAGGCTGTGCACGGCGCCATCTCCACCCTCAGCCAGGTCTCGGGCTGGGCCAGGAGCCAGCTCGTCATCTTGTCTGCCAAATACCTGGCCCACGAGAAGGTCAGCTGGAGCTTTGAACTATCTATCTATCTATCTATCTATCTATCTATCTATCTATCTATCTATCTATCTATCTATTTATTTATTTTAATGCCCCGAGACCCGAGGGCCAGTTAGATGCCCGGGGCAGGGCAACCATCAGTGAGACGCCGTGGAGGGCTTCACGTCAGAGGCCTTGCGTGGAGGGCCGCTGGGTCGCGTCCTCCCTCTGCCACTCGCGGGCTGGACGCTTGCAGCCTCAGACAATCGGTTTGGTTTCTCCGTGCCTCAGTTTCCCTGTCTGTGAGATGGTACGGCTGGAGAGATGCCCAGAGCGCTGCTGCAAGGATCGGGTGGTCTGGACTCAGAAGGAGGGTGGGGCAGCCGTTTCCTGGAGCGTGAGCTCAGTGGCTGTGAGGTCTCCGCGAGCTGCTGAGCAAAGTGGGGGTTCCTTCTCCCAGGAGAAGGGGCTCCAGAGGGCTGAGCCCCGAACATGTCGGGTCTCACTCTTTTAGATCGTTCTCGTGGCTACTTCCTAGAACGCAGACGGGCTCGTGGGGTCCGGGTGGAGACGGGTACCAGGTGACAGCAGTCACACAGGTGTACGAAGCACTTGCCGTGTGCCTGGCTGTGTTCTAAGCGAGTCAGTCATTTTGTTTTCCCGACGACCCTCTGAGGTCAGTGGTGTTGGAAGCGTCATCTTCCGGGTCATCTGTAGGAGGCACAATGTGTGTAAGGGAACCGCTGAGGCCACGTAGCAGGGACACAGGTGACACGGAAGCCGGGATGTGTGGCTTCGCAGCCTGCTTGCTTAACCCCACGGTAACGCCCTCCACCGTGGCGCCAGGCCCGCTGCCCCCCCATTCTCGCTCCGTGACCCAAGGCCAAGGCCAGCCTACTAACGTGTCCCTTCCAGCCTTGTGGTGGCTTGAGTTTGGAGGTGTGGCAGCCATTCCCTGTCCTGACTGGGGACCCCATGGGTCCCCCTGGGCATTTCTCCTTGAATTTGATTTTGGGGGGCCCTGGACAGGGTGGCTCATCTCTTTCCTGGGATCCAGCTTTTCCCACGGGAGGGCGAGACAGCTTTGACTAGGAAGCCAAGCCTGAGTGGCCGCCCTCCTTGGGGACAGGGGGAGGCTGTCCACTCTACAGAGGAAACCGCCAGCTGCCTTTTTGTAAAGCCAAGGAGCGCTCCTGAATATGTGGGACCCCCCCCCCCGGCATCTTCACTCCAGGGTGTGTGTGGGGGGGTGACAGCTGCAGTCCTATCTGTCATAATGTATGAGACTCATATACTGAAACTTACTTATTTGAACTCACGGTTTCCACATGGAGATGAACGGGTGTGGGGCTTTGCCACGTCAGATGCCTGCTGTGGCTGCCTCTAGCACTGTGAGGGGGTGGGGCTGGGTCAGCCGAGGGCCCCCCACCTGCCCGAGGGGCCGCTGCTGGCCGGTTCTTGCCCACTGCTGCCAGTGTAGGCGCATTATCACCTGATGTTTAGATGCAAACACACACACACGCATGCACACACACACACACACGCACACACACACACACACGCATGCACACACACACACACACACACACACACACACACACACACACAGAGATTCAGACCCGGATGTTTAACAGACATAGCCGCCACCCGGTCGGCTGTGGGGCAGCAGCGGTCACTGTGTGTGGACACTGGCGCTGTGGCCCCGGCGAAGTGCTCCGGGCAGCGGGGCAGCCGGCGCCCGTGTCATGCTTTGACGTTTAACCTTCCTCCCCATTGGAGGGCAGGACGCAGTGGGAGGACAGCCCGCGTGTTGCCCGCGTTGGCGCCCCTGGCTCCCGTCCTTGTCCCTGGCACACCGTGGGGCCTGCTGGATGTCCCCCCCCTCACGAGGGGACAGGCCAGCGCAGAGCCTCACGCGTGGCGGTCCTCGCCCAGGGGCTGTCCTCCAACGTCAGCCAGATGGGCGTGCTGCTGGCCGGGGTGGGCGCCCAGGCCTTCCACGACGCGGAGCAGAGGGGCCTCGTGCAGCTCCTGAGAAGTGCCGCCTCCCCGCACGTGTCCAGCCTGTGGCCTGTCCAGCGGCAAGGAGTCCTCAGCAAGGTGAGGGCGGACACCCCGGGCTCGGCCCCATGGCTCACGGCGTGGGGCCTCAGGCTTCGCGAGTGGGCTGGGGCTTTGGGACATGGGCTCAGGGCTGGGGTTCGTGCGGCCTTCGGCGAGGGGTTGGGCAGCGCCCTCTCCCGATGCCCACCTTCTTCGCTTTCTGGAGAGAGACCCCTGCGTCTCGCTGTGTTTTCTCCCAGACCCCCGTGCTGTCCTTGTCCAGTCAAATCTGGACAGCTTTTCCTAAATTCGGTTTCTTGCGATAATAATAGTTTAAAAGTTTTTCCAATCTAAAAGTGAATGCTGACATTCCCGGGGTGCTTAGAAGGTCCCTTCTGTCATCTGCAGTCACGCGCGCTCCCCCTCTCTCTCGGCAGTGGGTGTTGGGGGCACCCTAGTCTGCGCGGTCTGCTTTGTCCAGTCGCGAAATCTGTCAAGAAGCCCCCCCCCCCAGGGCTCCGGCCCCCAAGGCCAGCACCTCGCAGACAGAGCAGCACGGTAGTTATCGATGAGCCTGGGCTTGGAATCAGACGGACGTGGGCTCCAATCTCGTCTGTCAACCAGCTATTAGCCTCCGTTTTCTTACCTGTACAGTGGGGGTGACGATGGTCCCACCTCGCTGGGTTGCCACACGGGTCCGATGGATTTTCCTGCCCGAGACGCACATACCACATGCCCGGCCCTCGGGGGACGCTCGGTAACCCCCTCTCCAAGGCCGCTGACGCGTTTCCTCTCGCTTCCCGCAGGTCGCGGAGGCAGGGGCCTCCGCCCCCGGCATCCTGGAGGTCCAAGGGGCCTTCTTTAAGGAGGTGTCACTCTTCCACCTGCGGGGGGAACCCCGATGCAACGAGACCGTGCTCAGGGGGAAGGAGCTCCGGAGGGCTCAGGTGCGGCCACTAGGGGGTCCGACTCCAGTCCCGAGGTGTGCGAGGGGTCCCCTCACAGCGCCCAGTGGTTCAACTTGATTCTGACGCTGTCCACCCGGCGACAGCACCTGAGTCCCGAGGCTGAGGGCTCAGTGCTACCAGGCTGTCCCCACTTCAGATGCCCGTCACGAGTCCAGGTTGTCACCTGTGTTTCCCACCCACTGGCTGCAGCCTGGGCATTCCGGGGGCCCCCTCCTGGGCTTCGGTTACTGTGCGGGCGCAGCCAGCTCACAGGACGGGGGGAAGCATTTAGATGATCCGATTACGGGTCTGTTATAAGAGGCTGTAACTCAGAAGCAGGCAGAGGGCAGAGGGGCGCAGGGCAGGTGTGGGGAGGGGGCTCCAGCGTCCACACCTTCCCCGGGCACCACTGCCCCGACTCCCCACTGTCACCAGGGGAAGCTCTCAGAGCCCCGTCTTTTGGGATTTCTGTGGAGGTTTAATGACAAGGGCACCATTGATAACCTCGGTGGCCATTGGCGGAGTTGGGATGGGAGTGGGCACACCCTCCTAACCACGGGACTGTCTCCGCTGGCCGCCTGGTCTATTTGCCCCTCTCTTCCTTCCACGGCCCCCTTCCGGAGGCCTGTGCCCTGTAGCAGGTGGGCACGGAGCTAGGGGCAGGGCAGCGACCCCACAAAGCACAGCAAGTAACCCCGGGCCTCACTGCGCGCGCTTGGCTCTGCACCTGCCCGCGGGGACCCAGGGAATGATGGGGTGTGAGCCGCACCCGTCCCAGCTCTGTCCCTTCGCCACCCCGCGGTCCTGGGTGGGTAACATAGCCCGGGGCCACCGTGGTCCGGTCCATCTGTCCATCCTTCCGTAAAGCAGGGCGGTGGCCGTGCCTCCCCCACAGGGCCGCGCGCCGTGGGTGAGCGCCCCGTCCACCCTGGCCGCGGTTCTCAATTCTTGTCCCTCCGCAGGCCTTGTTCCTGTACGAGCGCCTGTCCAGCACCAGCGGGAGGCCCGAGGCGCTCCTGAGGTAGGGGACCCCCACCCCCCGCACGCCCCCCGGGGCCGTCTGTCCCGGGGATGAGAGTGGGACCGTCCCCCGTGCACCGGAGTCAGCCACCACCGCCTTCTCCTGCTCCCTCCTCCCTGTCCTCTGCACCCCGCTTCTCCTGCCCCCCGCTTTCGTTTTCCAGCACCGGGCAGCTGGTCAAAGGCGTGACCTGCGCGCACATCGATGCCATGAGCGCAGACTCCTTCCTGGCCCATTTCCGGCTTTTCGAGAACAAGCTCGGGCTGCTCTCACCTGGCCAGGTGTGGCGCACGCGCTTTCCTGCGTCCGCTAAAGAGACCCGTGCTGGGATGCTTCGGGCGACGCAAGGGAGGGCGTGGGCGGGGCGTGGGCCGGGCGTTGGCCTTTAACGGCAGTTGGGGGGTACTCCGCTTTCCGTGTCCATAACGGGGTTCTCCAGCGGCTGAGTCACTTCCTCGCATGACACTCAGGGGCGGCTGGGAATGGAACTCGGCTCTGGTTCCATTGTTTTTTCTTTTTTCATTTAAGACTTCATTTTCCAAATGGTTATAGAAACTCTTTAACCCTTGGGGGAGATGAGAAGCAAGACCAGACTTTTCAGAGTTTCTCAGAAAGTAAAAAAGGGG
>PVKZ01009123.1:0-12346 GCA_004027375.1 Macroglossus sobrinus
GCCCTGTCCTTACCGTTAGGTGTCTCCATGGCGCTTCCCGGGCACACGGCTGACCCCTCCGGCCCCACACACCAGTACATGCTGGGTGGTCGCTGCGACATGCCAGCCATCGACCCTCGGGGTGCTCGCTCCCCCGAGTTGGTTCCGGCTGTGGTCACCGCCGCCACCGCCACCGCCCGAGGGGTGGACAAGGGCAGAGACGCAGGGTCACAGCCGAGCCGGAAGCTGTCTCATTCTGGTGGTTAAAACAAACAAAATAAAGCATCACAAACTCAGAAAGCTTTTCTTCATCACTGAGTGCCTTCCTGTCTGCTCACATAGATTTATACTGGTTAAATTGGTCTTTCTCCTCTGTTTTATGACATTTGTCTTTATATTCCATCTATCTGGCCACACAGGGTCACGTGGGGACAGGGACAGGACAGAGCTCCCTGACCCTACCCCCCCAACGGGGCTCCACTTGAGAAGAATCTCGAAGAAACCCCCAACACCTGCACAACACCCGCTCGTGGAGGCTGGACCACCGTTGACGTGACACACATTCACTGCCACTTGCTCAGGGACACCGAGACAACTAAATGAGGCTGTAGCCCTCACAGGGGCTGTGGGGTCCCACTCCAGCTGGGGTACGGTGCACACACACACACACACAGTCACAACCCGAGGCCTTCCGTTCGCCGAGGACAGACTCTTCCAGAAGGCTGGGGAAGGGGGTGATGCTGAGGGGAGGCAGAAGCCCAAAGAGAAGCATCACAAGGGGTGGGGTGCCGGGGTGCTGTGTGGGGAGCCCCTCAGCCAGCCAGGGTGCACCGGGTGACCTCTGCGGCGGTCTCAGAGTGTCACGGCCGAGGGGGAGGGCGCTGTGGGCGCCCCCCGCTGCGAGAATCCCCCAGAATCCCCAGCGCACACACTTCGTTAGCTGGAGATGCGATGACTTAGATGGGGGGCTCCCACGAGCTCGGGGTCCCCCAACACGAGCGCCCGTCCTGCCGTGGTGATTCAATGACCCCCAAAAAAATGCATTGAGGGAAAAATCCCAGGCTTTGAATGGCTTTGAGGGGAAGGTGACAGCGTGGGAACCTCAAGCCCATCTATTACAGGTCGTGTATTTTTCTATACGACAGGTATAAAGGATGGGGCGATCAGCACTGTTCTCTGAGGCAGACGGCTCTGAAAATCATAAAAAATACTAAAATACTGAAATACTAGTAATCATAGTCGACGTGCTAGAATTGATGCCCAGGACAACAAGGAAACAGGAAAGGGAGGGCTTGGATTGTCTCTGTCACATGTCAGAGCGGATCTCACCCACAGCAGCGTCGGCGGGGGGCACAGGAAGGTCAGCGGGGTCGCCCACCTGCTCTCCCGATTCACCAGCTCAGGCTGTCGGCGCTGTCTCTCCAGCCAAGGCTTCTAGAAAGAGCCCTGAACAGACCAGGCGCTGACCAGGAGGACAAGCCCAATGGAACCTCTTTAAAATAAAGTTTCCACGTCGCACAGCCCACGGGACACAGGGAGCGGGGTGGCCCTCCGCTTCCAGACGCCTCCCAGACGCACACGCCAAAGAAACAGACGTCTCCACGGAGATGGACAAATCCAGACACCCCCGGAGACGTCCCTTCTGAAACCAGAAGTGTGTCTTGCCCTGAACTGTGCTCAAGTTTCAAAAAAAACGGTTCGTGTATCTTAGGCCAGCCCCTCAGGCCAGTGTATTTCTTTCGTTCCTCTTTTTTTATTTTCAGTTTCCTTTTGATCATCGCTTTACCAAGCGGAGGAGTTCGGCCCCAGACTTTTTTCAGTTATAATGTGGATTTTGGCCTGAGATGCGAAAGTAGAGATTTTTTTTTTTTTTTTTTAAGAGGAGGTGACTTAAGTTTTTGCTCGAGCTTTGCCTTCAAACGGATCTTGGTTTCTCCCTTCTTCTCTTGGGGTCAGCCCCGTGTGACCAATCATGAACATAAAAGCTGTGTGTCTTCTTTCCCGGATTAATGATCCGTCTCAAGGAGAATTTTCTTCAGTAAGCGTTATCCTGACAACGTGGCAAACCTCACCGGTTTCCTGTTGCCAGCTCTTCATCGCTGTCCGAATGAATGAACCCAAACCCTTCACGAGAAAGAAAAACAGGAACCTTACATTCATTCTACAGATGCTTTTTTTTCTTGGGCCATGTCCATGAAGACTGAACTGCATAAAACTTAGAGCTGGCGGGAGGGGGCGTCACGCAACAAGCACTTGCTGTGACGTTTCTGTATTTTCAGGATCCTTGGAAGGGGTCCCCGGGACTGAGGACTCGGAAAGCACTTTAGAAACGCCGGTGAGAAGTGCTCACGTCGCCCATCTCTCTCTTTTTGAATCTAAGGCCTGGTTGAGATGGTCGCCACAGTCCTAGACATTGCTGTGGCACCGTTAGCATCGCTTAACCGATCCTGGCTCGCCTACAAAACGTGTGTCACGGCTGTGTGGACACGGAACTATCATAGGGCCACAGCCTGGAGAAGTGGGGAAGAGAGTCCTTCGTGATTATGAAACGCGATCCAGTTAGGGCCCGCCATGCACCGCTGGCCGCTGGCCGCTGGCCGCTGGCCAGTGTGAACGGGGCGCCGCCTGGATGCTTCTGGAAGCAAGGGTGTGGCAGTGAGTAAGGCAGCAAAGACGAGCGGCCTCTGAGCCCTGGGGCTCCAGAGAGACCCTCAGGTGATTCAAGAAGGTAAAGAGGTGAAGCAGGACACAGCGAGGGCCGTGAGAGTGACAGGGTGGCTGGGGGCAAAGGCCCGGTGGTCTGAGGTGGCAGAGGCCAGATCAGTCGGGGTGGGGAGCGGGGTGGGGATCGAATGAATCTCACACCACCTGCAAGGAGAAGCAAGATTTCCAAGGAAACGAGTGACATCGTCTGATACCAATTAAAAAAAAAAGAAAAAAAATCCCAAGTCCTTTTTCTAGAATCATCTGAGTAAAAATTACAAAGAGAAAATCCCCATCCTGTGACTTCAGCCTGTTTGGTCCCTGGGGCTGGTTACCTCTTTTGCCGATAGAAATATTAAGTTACTATAAAATGGGGAGGAAACTGTTTGTCTGTGTTGAGTGACCGACGACAACCATGGCACGGAAGCCGGCCCTGAAAAGTCCCCCACCTGAGCTGCCAATGCCAGGAAGAAAAAGAAAAAAAGATTAAGTTTCACAAGCTGTTCGTCCTCAGATGCATATTCCCAGTTCACATCCTCGGCTGGTTTGTTAAGTGGAACTGAATACGATGTATTTTATTAAATCGGGAACTGAGGTGATTCAAGAGGAATGCTGTGTTTCTTTATCTCAGGAAACACGTTTTGGGGTGACTTGTCAGATTCTCTGTGGCAAATCCAGTCTTTTATGTGATATATTTTAAAAAATAATAATAATAATCAAGAAAAATTAAAAATATGACTCTGGCCGCCACACAGCACGGGGACGGGGAGGACTGTGATGGTACAGGAGGGAGATGCTGGTGGCCTGGGCTGGGGGGCGGGCTGTGAGAAACGGGGAGGGCAGGCCTCACACGTGTTAAAGGCACAGCAGCAGGACTCACTGACAGACTGAATTCAGGGGTGAGGGCGTGGGAAGGAGGCTGACTCCCAGCCACCCCGTAAGAGCGGTCCATGGGGCCGCTCCCCCAAATGTGGAAGACTGGGCTGGGGACCTGTGGGCAGACCCCCAAACCTTCAGGCACGGCATCAGGTGCTTTTAAGGGGTTTACTCTTCCCGGAAGGAGGTCATAAAGTTGGATCAGGAAAGGCGGGGAAGGCTGTCTACAGCCCAGCACGGTCTGGTTGTCCCTTGCTAATGTCCCAAACCTTGGATGCAACCTGAGTGAGTGACACACTCTGAAAATAGTGCACTGGGGGGGGGGCTTCTGCCCCCAGGCCTCCCCCACCCCTGCGTGGGGATGTGTTTGGGGGAGACACACCGTGAAGGGAATGCAACCCCCCAAGAAGTTCCCCTCAATGTTCCATCACTATCTCCCTCGGTCCCCCAGCCTTCCCGGGGTCCCCTTCCCCCACCCCATGGCACTCACCTCCCGCGCCCTCCCCCGCTCAGGGCAGGTCGCCCCACTGATCCCGCCAAAGCAATGCGGGTTCCCTTCGGCCCCTGGCCCGCTGGCCCCGTGAGGCTGCAGCGGGGGCGATGGCGCGCGTGGCCCCCGCGCGTCCCCAGGCCGCCCCCCCCGCGGTGGAGGGAGTCTCGGGGCGTCCCCTCCCGACGCACACGTCCTCACACTCACACTCACACTCGCACTCGCACTCGCACTCGTGCCCACGCGCGCTCGGCCGCGGCCCGCGGGGGTGGGGGGAGGAGGGGTGCGCGCCAGGGCTGCGGGCCGCGTAGACGCCCCGCCGTGTTGTCCCTACTTTTGCTTCTTGCTTCTGCCGCTCCCGCCCCGGCGCCGTCCCGGGCGGGGTTTCGGGGGGGTTCCATTCCGGGGAGGAGGGTGACGCCTTGGGACACCCCTACCCGCGCGGGCGGCTTGGGGTCCGGGAGCAGCAGGAGGCCGGTGGCGGGGAGGCGGGGGGCGCGCTGCGTCCTCGGTGGCCCCCGGGGCGCGGGGCTCCGGGCGCGGGTTTCGGGGCGCGGGCCGGGCGGCGCTTACCTGCGGTGCTGGGCGCGCGGGCCGCGCGGGCGCCACCGGGCCGGGGCGGGCCCTGCCACCGTCCTGCACCCCCCGCCTCCGACCGCGCGCCCGGGCCAGACTCACTTCCTCAATCCCGCGGGGCGCGGGCGGCGCGCACGGCGCGGGGCGCGGGGCGCAGGGCGGTGGCCGCGCGCCCCGCGGGGACCTGCCCGGGGCGCCTCGGTGGCCCGAGCCCGGGGCCGCGCGGGGTCCCAGCCACCGCCCCTGCCCGCGACACGACGGGGACCCCCACTCCCCACCCCCGGCTGTTTCTAGCGCGCTGTCCCTTCCAGGCTTGGGGCGCCCTGGTCCCTCCGCGCGTGGCAGGCGACGCGGGGTCATGGGTGGGATGACATGGGTGGGATTCGTGGCCCCTCTGCCCTGCTAACCCTACAGCTTCGCCCCTGGCTGGTGGCCGCCCGGACACTCTGGCGGGAGACACTTAAGAAAGAGGGGACAGTCATCTGTATTCCTCTCTTTAGAAGCAGCCCAGAAAATGTGTGTTTTTAAAGCTTTAATATTTGCAAACGGTTGCCCCTTCGCCCCGTGAATTTACTGATTTAACTATAGCTGTAGAACAGGATGTTATATATTATTTGGTGAATCATTTACATAAAATTGGGGGGTTTTCTTAGGGACAACGGCGCGGGTAAAATAGGGTGGGATGCTGGCAATTTATTGTTTCAACGTAATAATATAAGTTTGTGCATCCGCAGCATTGAAACGCGGATGGGGAAGACGCGGGTCCATGCAGCGGGCGGGCATCAGATTCGGTTCTGCGGGCCCGCGGGGCACAGAGGAGCCCGCTGGGGACCAAGCGGACGGCTCCGGCCCGCGCAGGCCCCGCACCCCAGGCCCCTCTCGTGGGACGTTGTGGCTGGAGCATCCCCAGGCTTTTTACCGCAAGGCACAGACACAAAACGCCACCACCCTGGCTGCCGTGTCACAGACTCGGGGCAGGCAGTCGCACGCAGGCCTCGGACCTCGCGGACGCGCAGGGCAGCGGCCACTTGGGGTTCTGGCTGGACGAGGGGACCCCCTCCCGCTGCGCTTTGCTCCCACGAGGCTGCCCCTCCAGCTCTCCCGCCCTGGGACGCTCTTTCCAAAGTGTGGGTGCAGTTTTGCCATCCCGGGGTCACCCCTGCGGCGCTTATTTCAGCAGTACTAGTGCCACAGAGAGGGCCCTAAGAACGTGCAGGGCGTGGCTCGGCCACCGCGGCGCTGGCCTCCGGGGCGCGCGGCCCCGCCATCTAGCGGCGCCGCGGGGAAGCGCACGCCCGGGGCCGGGACACACAGACGAGGACCCCGCCTCTGGGGTGGGGGGCTATTCAAATGTCCCTTTTAAATGAGCTTGAGAATAAATAGGCCAGGACAGGCTCCAGTGTGGGGACCGCTGTCACACGGGGTGACGTTTTGGGGCTGGCTGTATCCCAGGGTTTACCTCTATCTATTCAGCACGAGTGAAGTCACAGACCCCCGTGGGAAAGGTTGGTACAGGTGGGTGTGGCTGCCCCCCGCCCCCGCCCCCACCCCTAACTCCCTCGCCCCCCGCCCCAGGGTCTTCTGCTCATCTTCCTTCAGCTGGGCACGCACGTTCCTGAGACAGTCCATCTAGAACTCATTTTTAAACGCCCTCTCCCCATTATCCACCTTCAAGTTCAAGTCAGCCACATACTAGGAGCAAAGGACAGCACCAGGGCTTTGTCGCCATCAGGAGAAGCTTAGGTGTTCCAAAGGGTCCACTTCAGAGAACGCGTCCCCCTTCTGAGTCCCACCCCAACAGGCGCACAGGTGCGCGCACGCATTCACGCGCATGCGCGCACGCGCGCGCACCTGCCCGTCTGCTTCTCCAGAACGGTCCCCAGCAGAGGTGTGCTGTGGCAGACCAAATGCGGGAGAAGGTCACTTCCCTAGGATGTCCTGCTCCCATTTAGCTGAAAAACGGGAGATTCCTAAATATATGAACACCTCCATTAGTGCGCGCGTGACAAGGGATGGCATCCAAGCATCCGTCCTCTCTGACGTGGGATGCTGCTTTGCCACTGAGCGGCCCAAAGGGTCTGGACTCAACTTCAAGGGCACAGGTCGCACGTGACGGGCTAACCAACTGCAGGGGATGCTCTTGACCCAGCCTCAGGGCCAACGCTCCACTGGGTGACTGAGGCTTCTGGGTTCAAAACCTTAGCAACTGAAGCCCTAACGCCTGGAACCTCGTGAGTAAAAGTGACTCAAGCACGTGGTTACGAAATGCAATCTTTTCTCTGATTCTCCATGCAATCTTCTCCTCCAGTTTCCACACTTACACCCTCACCGCTTGATAATAATAATAATAATAATAATAATAATAATAATAATAAAAGAATCCGGCAGCTTAAACTTTACCAGCTAAGATGCAGAGTCTGACCTGAGCTCAACACCCAGTGAACCCCTCAAACCGTACAAAGGATTTTCACACTCAGGGCAAACGCCAGGCCCGATCGATTACGCAAACGTCATTTTATTCTTAAGTTATCCATACTGCTTTCTCCCAAGCCAGTTCGTGCAGAGGTCTAAGAAAGAGGAAAGGCCAGCCACAGAATTAAAACGGTTTTGGTCTTTAAATGAAAAAAAAACATAACAGTTCTCAGATACCCAGTTTATTTTCTCGTCGTCGCGTTGTGAACACAATCTACACAATTCCCAGGCCGAGAGATTTGGAAACCATACCACAGGAGTAAACCTTCGAAGAAGCGAAATCTAACACTATACAGATGTCCGTTTCTACATACAGTATATTACAGAAGGTCAAATATACAACCTCTGTTTACTTACAGCTATAAAAAAGATACAGTATCTATACCACTTATAAATAAAGTAGCGTTTCATATTCAAGACCCTATTGTACAAGGAAAGAATAAAAGGATCTTCAAATTATGGCGATCAAGGTTAGTTAGTGTCTATAAGTAGAGATAAAATCCTGAAAATTCAGTGTATGAGTCCAATCCTGATTAAAGGAGCTAATGACAGTATGAGTGATACGTTTTAATCGATGGAGAAGGGAAGATGAACGGTGTATTGGGTATTTCTGACAAAATGATAAACGCAATTCATACCTACCACTGGCTTTGACACAGATCTTCATTTTATTATTGCCCCTCCCCCAACATAAATTTAATTCCACAACATAAACACCACCAGGAAAGTATTACTCAGTTACAAAGTATCCGAAGCACACAATTTCAGTTTGGTTTCATTTTTTTTTTCTTTTAAAGCTATGTGGAAACATTTTTCATTTTTTGAGTTAAAACCTGGAATGGCACACCGTTTGCACACGCAACGAGGAAACGGCAGCTCACACCATCTCTGGTGCACGAATCAGCCGCTTGAGTGAGAGACTGATTCCTCCACAAAGCCCCAGTGTGATTCGTTAATTAATCATGAATTAGTGTCAAAATAGGACTTAAAAATAATAATAATAAAAAGCCAGGGCTGTGTGATAACATTGGTCTTCCCGGTTGTGTACATTTGACTCACCTAAAATGGATAACCCGACTGGAGGGGAGGAGAGAGAGAAAGAGAAGAGAGAGAGAGAGAGAGAGAGAGAGAGAAGAGGAGAGGGGAGGAGAGGGGAGGAGAGGGGAGGGGAGGGGAGAAAAGAAAAGAAAAAAGGAAAGAAAAGGAAAGAAAAGAAAAAAAAGAAAATAAAATGAAAGGAAAGCAAAACCACAGCAGCCCTCGAAGACCAGTAGTAGGAATGCGTACTTTGTAAAGCGAAGTATGGCTGCTATTCCTAAAACGGGGCGCTTAGTTACTGCTCTGCTGCCGTGGTGTCACAGCACCGCATCCCCCCAGCGGTGACACTGAGCCCAGCGGTGCCTTCTGCCCCAGGAAGGGCCTCGGCGAGGGTCACCTAGGACACAGCTTGAGCGAAGCGGTTTGTTGCAAAGGCGGGATTGGTTTTAAGCTGTGTCCCAGGGTCTAGCTGCGTCCTTGGAGACGGGATGTTTGCAAATCCCCTTTGTGTTTTTTTTTTTTTTGCGTTTTGTTTCTGTTTTTGTTTTAATTTACTGCTATTCTTCCTTTCCCACCAAGCGGTAGGAGGCGGGGACCTGGTGGGAAAGGCAGAACAGGAATGGCCCATGGCTTTGTCCCCAGGGGGAACTGCCACTTCACACCTGACACACTGGTCCATGAAGCAGGGAGGCGAGAGAATGGAGACGGTTCTCATGCAGCAGAGGCGAGGACGCCGGGGGGAGCCACGCCGAGGACATCGGAGACGTAGGTGTTCCTTCAGTGATTCTGATCTGTGACATTCGCGGTCCCACGTCTGCGGGGAGAGCCCACGTCCCCCTCTCAGGGGCTCTTGTCCTCCAGTTTGATGGTGACAGTCTTCACTTCGGTGTACTCGGCCAGCGCGTATTCACCTCTGCGGCCACCAACAAGAAAAAATAAAAGGGAGGACATTTTAAAAAGGAGCACGTCACTCAGCAGTGCCTCAGGGAACCGTGTCCCGAAGCTGACTGGGGAGGCGTCTGCTGGGCAGTGTCTGCAGAAGGCACAAACGCAACGACATAACATAGCCGGGATTCTAACCCCACGGGAGAGTTTAAATCATCGGAGAGGCACCTGAAGTTTTCTGCGTGTGTTGCTTTTTTTTTTGTAATATTTGAAAGGACCAGAGTATAGCCTTAGAAGAAAGGAGGTGAACTCCTGGGTTCGGGCTACTGGGTGAGAGGAGAGGAGGGTGTTTGCGGGTGAACGAGGAGGGGAGCAGAGAGACAGACACGACGCTGGGCTTTTACTGGGCATCTGGGGTGACGTGAAGAGCGAGAAGAGACAGAGGCCTAACACAGTGGCCGTGGACGTGGCCGCAGGATCCGTGAGGGCCAGGGGCTCGGGGGACCGGGAGCTGGCCCCGGCGCACAGAGCTGGGGACCAGCCGTGAGGAGGGCAGGGCCAGCGGAGCGCCGAGGGCACAGGCCGGACACGGGGCGACCCTTCCCAGGCATCACAAGCCACCCTCAGGGAGGCGGCAGATTAAAATCCCCCCATCGCCCCTGCTCTGATGTCAAGTCAACAAGAAACTCGTTTGGGAAAAGCGGTGAAGGCAGAGGTGACCGCCGGAGGCTCCGTCCCCAGGAGGACGTGCGACAGAACCACGTCTCAGCCCTCCGATCACGGCTTCTCAGGGGTGTGGTGCCCAGACCAGCAGCAGCACCAGCACCCCTCTCAGAACCTGCTAGAAACGCAGCTCCTCGGGCCTCCCCAGATCTGCCGTGCTGGACAGAACAACGCCCCCCGCCACCACCCCCCGAGACATCCACGTCCCGATCCCTCAGACCTGGGCATGCGTCACGTCTCGGGGCACAGGGGAACTGGGGGTGCAGATGGAACTAAAGTGGCTGATGAACGAACTGTGGCTTAGGGGGGTTCTCCTGGATTGCCTGGGCGGGCCCGGTGCCATCGCCATCACCCGTGAAGTGGGAAGGGAGGCAGAAGAAGGAAGAAAGGAGAGAGTCAGAAGGGAAAAGAGACGACAGAAGCAGGATGCATGCGACATCGCTGGCTTCAAAGACGGGGGGTGTGGCCACCGGCCATGGCACGTGGGTGAAGGCAAAGGGGACACATTCTCTCCTTACCGTCCCCAGAAAGGGACAAAGCCCCACAGGTGCCTCAATTTTAGCTCGGTGAGACCGGGTCAGATTTTCGTACACCAGAACTGCAAGATAATATGTTTTACATCACTTAGGCCACCAACTCTGTGCTCGTTCATAGGAAAGTGAATTATTCGCTTACTGAATCTCGGGGTGGGACCCAGAAATCCCAGGTGGTTCCGATGCAGCTCGGGGTGCAGGACCACTGACCCACGTGTAGGTAGCTCAGGTAAAATTCTTTGCCTTCCCTGAGCCTCAGTTTCATCATCTTTAAAATGGGAACCCCATCGTGTCCTTGCAGTTATAATAATTATAGATAATTCACATAAAGCACCTACTCTGTGCTAAGGAAAAAGTGAACGGTAGAAAGCAATATTTTCTTATGACTAGGGCATTGCGATTGTTTGGTAGTTTCCTAAAACAAATACATCGAGAACCCGTGATGATGGGCAAATTCATTTGGGATCTCTTCAACATAATAAAATATAAACGCCGTACACAGAATGTTAAATTCAATTTGTGTCAAACAGAAACTCCATGAAAAACACCCAGAGACAAATGACACACTACACAAAAATTACAGCCGTAGCCCCTTCTGAGAAACAGAATCGTGTTCCTTCATATACAAAGAGTTCTCACAAACCAATAAAAAAAACCACAGACAAACTAACCAAAAAAAATCAAAGGCCACAAATAGGCAGTTCACAGAAGAACACCTACTGATTACTAATAAGTGCGAAAAGGTGCTTAAGCCCCTCACAAGTACAGAAATGCAAATCAGAAGAGCAGGGTGTTTAATTATCTGATTTTAGCAAAACCATCTCCCATGAGTAGATAAAGATGTAATAGCAAGATGCCTTAGAAATAGCGATTAAGTCAGAAAGAAAGGAAGATACCCAAACAGAAAGGAAGATAAGATATCCAAAGCTCATCCTTAAGAGCAAACATCCACCGGAGGCCTAGAAAATGCACAATAACCTTCAAAAGTGTCAAAACTCAAAGTAGTTAACGATTCATCCATTTACGAAAGACAAGCCAACCAAGGGATGAAATCCTGTCGAATTAGCACGTGACTGCAGAGCCCGGGGCGTTAAGTCAGTCCTGAGAATAAAGCCCACAGATCACCCCATTTTATGCACTGGCCGAGGTCAAGCTCTTGCCACTCGTCCGACCCCTGGTGGCGTCTCCTGATTGGTTTGTCGCCCACTCACAGCGGCTTCGGCCCTCAAGGCCATCCGTGCGCCCAGCCCTGCTCCCGTGACACCTCAGCGGACAGTGGGACGGAGGGACGAGGGACCGGTGACAATGGTGCTCACTACGGCAGGCTCGGAGCTCGGCTGTGCCTGGCCCGTCAGAGGCGCTCGGTAAGTATTCGCCAGGCGAATGAGCGAACAAGTGAACAAAGCGGATAACTGAGCAGTGTGCAACACCGCCACACAGAAATGGGGGTCGGCGAGGGACGCCTCGACTTTCTATGTCTCTGCTTCTGTGGCTTATTTTGTCCCTGTATTGCTTTTATTGCAATAATAATAATAATAATAATAATAATAATAATAATAATAATAATATTGATAAAAAGCACCCAAAAGGAAGAGAAATCACAGGCTTCTTCTCAAGATCTGAGAAGGAGCAGGGCCCGGCGGGCCCGTGGGTGGGCGGCGGGGCCCGTGGGTGGGCGGCGGGGCCGTGGGCGGGCGGCGGGGTCCGTGGGTGGGCAGCCAGGCACCAGCCCAGCCCGGGCGGCTGGGGACGGGAAAAACCATGGAATCCCCCCCACGGGGTTCCAGGATCAGAAAGAGGGAACTTATTGCGACACGGAGACGTTAATCAGAGACGGCCGAGGACGGAAACCAGTTCTCAAGTTCATGTCCAGGCTCCTTGTGAGTTATGGTGACACACGCGATCCACAGCCTCGGGAGAAGCTACGCCAAGGATCAGAAACACAGCCGTTCCCAAAAGTCCCCATCCTGGCCAGTCGGGGCAGGAACTGTGTGGGCTGTGGCCGCTGGGTGCCGGGCGGGGGCGCTGGGGAACTGGTGGCACTGCAGGCGGAGGGGGAGGGGGAAGGGAG
>PVKZ01009124.1:0-12350 GCA_004027375.1 Macroglossus sobrinus
GGGGAGGGGGAGGGAGAGGGAGGGAGAGGGAGAAGGAATGACTCACTGCTTTTTGCCCAGCGCCCTGGCTGACTGTTCAGAACGTCCCCGGAGCGTTTTGGGGACACTCAGCCGCAGAGGAGGCAGCATCTCTTTCGAGGACCTTCCCCAGCTGCTCTGGTTCTGTTGTCTGCATCCATTTTTAGAGGAGGCCCGTCTGATTCACACTTCTCTCCCGTCTTGCTGTCTGCGTCCCGGTGACATTCCAGGAACGGCTCTGATTTCATTAGCGAGCGGGTTCAGGCCCATTCTCCTCCTGCCGGCGGGTGCAGGGCCTGGATAGGGCTGGACTCAACCCCTCGGTGCCGAAAGCAATCCACAGCCCTCCCCCCACACCCCCCCTCACCCCGACCTTGGGCCTCTGTACGGGTTACAGGGAGGACGGACGCCTGCGGTCACCTGCTGGGGACCTGAGCTTCCAGCAGGGACGTGAGAGCGAGCACGGCGTGTGCCGACGGGAAGGCAGGGAGCCAGGCTCAGTATCTGGCCGCAGCCGACCTGCTCGTGGGAGGCGGGGCCGAGGGCCCGGCTGGTCCTGCACTTCTCAGGCGTCTGCCGGGGGGCTGCCGGGCTCACCCCAAAGGCCGGGCAGCGGGCAGGGCCCTGAGCGCTCCCAGAGGCTTGGCTGCAGTCCCCTGGGCCACAGAGCAGGCCACCGTGGGTCCCCGCGGCGGAGAGCCGGGGCTGGCAAGTCCGGGGCAGGTTGTAAGCACCCTCCCGTGCCGGTGGTGACACCGGCTTCGGAGGCGGTGGCCAGCGTGTTTTGTCGCACGCAGCCTGGATGCATATGTCCAAACACGTCGCATCTGGGTTGCGAGCCTGACCCCGGGGCTGCGAGGCGCCCGGGAGGCGCCTCATTGGAGTAACTTGCGTCGGTGCTAGTGGGAGCGAATTGCATTTCGCCCAAGCTGTTAGGAAATGATTAGCCCTGGTCGTCTCCCTAACTAGCGAAGAACGTGGGCATCTAGAAAGGTATACATATGTAAAGAGTACTTTCAAACAAACAAGAGTTGTGTCATCATTGCCACGGCCGCACGGCTGAGGACGCACAATCCTGCCTCGAGCAGATGGGATTTCATTCATTTCTGGATGGCTGGCCAGCCACAGCCAGGAGCTACATGGCCCTGTCCCAGCCAGTGTCCCTCCCCCAGCCCGAGGAGCGAGGGGAGCGCGTGAAACCCACCCTTAGGCGCCTCCAAGTGCCCGGACAGCGTCCCGGGCGGAGTCACCACGCGCTCGGGTCCGTGGGGCTGAGTGACAGCTGAGAGCGCACCCTTTGACCAGCATCTCTGTCAGGCGTAGCTCGATACATAAAATTAGGAGACGATGAATCACTCCCAGGCAGCCCAGTCCAGGGCGTGCGCCCGGGAGGCTCCTGTGCCGGTGGCTAACCATCCCATCCGCAGGGCCCCGCGGGGGGTGGGGGGGACACGGCCGGGCCCCCTGGCGCCGCCGCGTGAGCCCTCAGAGTCGCGAGGACGTCGTTCTGATCCGATCGTAACCCGCCGCGAGGGCCCGCTCCCCTTCTGAGACGGAGACGGGCCAAGCAGCGGCCCCCGGCACGGACGGTGCAGCCCTGGCTGGCCACAGGCGGGCGCCCCGGAGTCACCCCCAGCCCTCGGTCGAGTGGTCCCTGCTACCCAGCCGGGCAGCAGGAGACCGACAGAACCCTCGTGGACGCCCACGCGGTGTCAGGCTCGAGATGACGGGTGAGTGACATTCCCGGGGGACGCTGGTGTGTGCGTGTGCGTGTGCGTGTGCACGTGCGACAGAGGGACAGGGTCTAATGTCTCAGAGGCTGTGCTGCCACGCCACGGAACCCATGACTCACTTTCAATTCCTCTTCTAGCTCGGACGTGGTCTGCCCAGAAAAATGACCTTGAACCCCGCCCCGGCCTCGTGGCCGCAGCGGGAAGGAGAGAACAGAGAACCGAGGCGTGCCCATCCCGGACACCGTGGCCCAGCCCTCCGCACGGGCGGGGGACACGCACCGTGGGGCGGACACCGACCCGGCGGGCGAGCAGGTGGCGCGTGGATCGGGCTTGTCACAAAGCCTAGCTTTGGACCAAAAGCCTGGAGAGCAGAAGTGGGCGTCTCCGTGGGGGCGGGGCCCGCGGGGGGAGGGGGACAGAGAACGCCGCGACCCGGCCAGCGGGGGGCGGGGGGTTCCCGCAGGAGCAGTAGAGAGCGGTGACGGCGGTGACCCAGAAGGAGCGAGTGGCCGGAACCGAAGTCCCCCGGTGCCTCCGTGGCCCGGGGTGTACTGAGGACCGAGGAGAGCGTCTCGTCGCGCACCATCTTCATGCCGTCGCGGGTGGGCGAGCGGCCGTGGACGTGCCGGGCCGACGTCCAAGAAGATCACACATCGGGTTAAAGTCCCCTGCTCCAGAAGGACACGCGCACCCCTCTGTCCACGGCAGCGTGGCTCGCGACAGCCAAGATGTGTGGGCTCCTCCCTGGGCGTGCCTGGACGGATGACTGCATAGAAGTCGTGGTACGTACAGATACTGGAGTACTACTCAGCCATGAAAAAGGACGAGCTCTGGCCATCTGTGACGACATGGACGGACTAGAGGGTGTCAGGATGAGTGCCACGAGTCAGACAGAGGACACGTGCCATATGGTCTCACTGACACGTGGGCTCTCAAAGAACGAAAACCAAACGCACCACTGAACACGTCAAACAAATACAGGCTCAGAGACTCAGGGACCAAAGGGACGTCGGCCAGGGGCGGGAAAGGGGGGTGGGATTATAGTCCACAGTATCGTGACGAGTATGGTGACAGGTGATTACTAGTCTCGGCGGGGTGACCTCATGATAACGTGTAAAAACGTCCCATCACTACATTGTGCCCCTGACACTAAGAGAGCCCATTTGAGACTGTAAGCCAACTATATACTTAGATTTAAAAAAAGGAGAAAAAGGAATTACAAGAGGAATGTGTGCCTCAGCAGGCTGCTTCCCGGCTGAGGGGGCTGCGTGGCTTTCCGAGCTGTCGTGACTCAGTCCCCCGTGTCCCTGTGGCCCTCGGGAGGGCCGTATCAGCTTTCAGAGAGTGATAATTAATTGTCACTTGGAGCCTCCTCTCTCAGTGGCTCCCGGCGGTGGCGCTGACTCTCGGGCACTGTTCCTCCACGCCGAGCATCCCCTCTGGAGGGGACCTTCCCTCACTGACGGAAAAGTTCAGCCTGTCAACTATTAAAACAGGGATGGGGGAAAAAAAACCCTAAAGATTCATAAAGAATGACATGATTCAAAGCCACGCGCCCACAAAGCGTCGGGAGCCGCGGGAGCCGTCGGTGTGGCGGCCGAGGGCGTGGTCTGGCGCCCGTGTCACCCTCGGAACGCGGGGGACGCCGCCACTTTGTACTTTTAGGCTATCGGGTCTCTCCGGGGAGGGACGCCGAGGACGGCGAGGTCCCAGCTGGGCTGCTTCACCCGCAGCCGGGAAGCGGGATCCAGAGCGGAGCCGGAAGGATCCGGAGGCAGCATCTCCGCTCGTCCCGAGCGCCCAGCGTCGCGGGGCCGTTCCGTCCCTTTGGTCTCCGGTGCCTCGAAGCTTCTCACTAAGACGAGGCTATTTTTGAACTTGCAGGGCACGGACGGGAACTGCCGGCCACGGCTGTCAACTGTGTCGCAGTTTCCGCTGGGCCGAGCAGAGATGCCCCCTGCGTTCGCCCTTGAGATAGCTGACATTCTTCCCTAAATGTCTGCCGTGCGTACTTGGTCCAGGAAGGAATTTACTTCCCTCAAACCTCTTTTCGGCAGGGATCACGCGTGCTCTCAGAACAAGGGCGTCTTATCTGTTGCAGACGAGAAAAAACTGATTTGGGAGTTGATTCTCCCTGCGTTTTTTTTTTTTGTTGTTCATTTTTTTGTTTGTTTTCTGTTTTGTTTGCTTTTTTAGACGAGGCATCCCTTGGCTGACCTCGCAGATTGCAAGGACCTTGTCATCTCACAATCCCTTATTTTTTATTTTTCACGCCTACAGCACCTGGTCTTGCTAGGTGGTCTCCCATCCAAGTACTAACCAGGCCCGACCCTGCTTAGCTTCCGAGATCAGATGGGATCGGGCTGGTTCAGGGTGGGATGGCCGTAGATTTCTTTTCATTTTTCATTGAAATCCACCCATCATACTGATGGGACTGTCTGTGAGTGCCACGCTGTGTGCTGGCCACTATTCTAAGCCCTTCCAGCATATTTACCTAGTGTACTTATCCCCCAAACCTTACGTGGGAAGCCCTGTGAGTGTTCCCGGTGACCAGGAGGGGACACCGCGTGACAGGCCGCTTGGCGCCTTGCCCACAGTCACACCCCGGAGGGGCGGGTCCGGGTCCTCTCCGGCCAGTGCACTTAGCCCCACGCTCTGCTCCGTCTCCCGACGGCCTCCTGAGTTCTGGCCGCCCAGTTCTGGGTTTTTGACTGTGATAAAAAAAAATGCCTTCTCGATAACCGGCTCGGGCTTTGTACCCAGACTTTGCTTCGACTCTGTCTCAGCCACCGAGTAGCTGGGTGAACGTCGGAGGCAACTTAACCACCTCTGTCCCCGTGTCTCCTTATCTAGGAAGTCACAATAAGCCGACTCATGGGGCCACAGAGACGATTAGAGAAACACACCGGCCCGTCGCCAGCCCTGTGGAAGCGGCCGTTAATGAGATGTTGAGAATAAGGCCCAAAGTGGAAGTGAAAAGCGTGGCTGAACCCAAGAAATCTTTGACGCTGTCCCCCCCGGGCACAAACGGTGGAGCCACTGGAGCTGGAACTTGTGTCTTCACTCCCGCAGGCCCAGAGGGCCACCCGTGAATCCCTGCCCCTCCCCGCTGGGCGTGAGTCTTCCCTTTCCTGTGCTACATCGTTCTGGCCGCTTTTGGGTGATGCATCTGATATCTTATCGTGTGACGTACACGTACACCCCACACGAGCCTATACACATCAATCAAGTGTGGCCTTGATTTCCTACAGTCACACAGCGTGCCGCGTTAGGTGCGAACGGTTAACCGGTTTGTCATCGGCTTCGAGGCACCAACCCCACCCGAGTATGTCACTCAGTCGGCGTTTCGAGTTGTCGCTACGAATTCGCAGGTGAGGTGAGTTCACGTTTTCGCCCACAGCTTACTGTTGATGGTTAAGGTAGCCCGCTGAATGCCCTCCAAGGGTATATCCTATAAGGGATTACTATGTAGCATATACAAGAAACCCATACAACTCAACACCAAAAAAAAAAAAAAAATCCAGTTAAAAAACGGGCAGAGGACCTGAATGGACATTTCTCCCAGGAGGACACACAGGTGGCCAATGGATGCTCGAGGCCACTCACCACCGGAGAAACGCTAATGTGAACCGCAAGGAGCTGTCACCTCACACCTGTCCCAATGACGTCATCAATAGACCGACAAACAAGTGTCGGTGAGGATGCGGAGAACAGAGAACCCTCGTGCGCTGTTGGCCACGATAGAGAACAGTGTGGAGGGGGCCTCAAAAAATTAAAATGAGAGCTACCGTATGGCCCAGCAATCCCACTCCCAGGTATGTATCCAAAGAAAGCAAAAACAACTAACTTGAAAAGGCCTGTGCACCCCTAAGTTCAGTGCAGCACTATTTCCAACAGTGAAATAGAAGAGAAGCCACCAGTGCCTGTCCACAGAACAGAGAAAACGTGGTTCGTACAGACAGTGGAATATTACTCGGCCATCAAAAGTGAGACCTTACCATTTGCAAAGACGTGGATGGGTGCAGAGGGCGTTGTGCTGTGTAAAGTAAGTCGGACAGAGAAAGACAGGTGCCAGGTGATCTCACGTAGATTTCTTCACAAAAGGAAGAAAACTCAGCAGAAACAGACCCACAGACGCAGAGAACAAGCTGGTGGCACGTGAGGGCAGGGCGTCGGGGGGAAGGCACGGGCGGGCAGGGCACAGGCTGGGGGCAAACGCTGGCAAATCCTGTATCTGACAAAACGACAACGAAAACGAGACAAAGCCACCTGACTCCCCATCTCTGATCTTAGGACACCTGGGTTTTCTTAGGAACGGAAGCCTCAGGAAAAGTGTTTTGCTGGGTCCACCATGCCTGTCGCCCCCCCCTCCCGCCGGATGCTGACGACCTTGGGTGACGTCCTGTCGCCGTCATAATCCCGCCATCAGGCGACCTTAGGAGGGTCCCGTCCGTAAGGGCCTTTCGGGTCGCTGCTCGCGGGTCCCAGGGATTAGGATGTGCGCGTCTCGGGGGGCGTTATCCTGCCGCCCTAAGGCTCCTGGGTAGCGAGGCCCCCAAATCCCCGAGACCACGAGCGTGTGCGGTCCAGGCCCCGCTCCTGCGGGAAATGGGGGCGTCGGTGGCGTTCTCACCCTTCAGGACGGCGGGTGGGAGGGCGAGGGAAATGGCCTCACCTGGCCGAGAGGTCACTGTCCGCGTCACGAGCGCCGGACAAGTGGCGGTGGCCTCGCCGCAGCGGGGCGGGCTCCGCTGGGACAGCGGAACCCGGTCCCCCGCCCACGGGGTGGCCGGGCTCACCCCGCGTCGCTCACCCCGCATCCTTCCCCTCGTGCCCATCGCCCCGCGCCCATCGCCCCACGTCCTTGGCCGGCCTGGGATAAAGGACGGTGCACAGAACCTGCCCCGTGTCCCTGCGCGTCCCTGTCCCGCCTCCCGCTGCCTGCGCCTGCGCCTGCACCTGCACCTGCGCCCGCACCTGCGCCCGCACCTGCGCAGGTAGCACCGCCTCCCCGCGAACGGCGCCCCCGTGCGGCCACGCCGGGACCTGGGGGGCACGGGGGTTCACCCCATTCCTGCCGCGGCCAGGACCTGGACCCGGCCCTGCCCCCTCACCCGCTGTCCCACCCTGGGGATGGCACTGGCGGCGCACCGGCCCCTTTTCATGCCACCCCCCCATTCTAAGGAGGGGGAGGGGCGGGGAGCCCCGCGGGCCAGAAAAGCGCCTCGCTTCGCACCTGGAAGGGGGTGCGGTTCCTGGGGGTTCCTGGGGGTTCCGGCTCTGCGTCCTTCCCTCCCTCCTGCTCGTCTCCCCGCGAGGGGTCAGCGCAGCCCCAAAGCTCATTCATGCGTGAATACCTGGAAGGTTATGATGGGTTTCTGACGGCTGTTCAGGGAGCGACATTAGTAACTCGCACTCAGAAACAACCCCAAGTGAAAAGTGGGAGAAGGAATTGAACGAGCATTCCTCAAAGACGACGCCGGAAAGGCCACCGCGCATGGGAAAGGGCGCTCACCACCCTCGGACGAGCGCCGCGAGTGCCCGGCGCTCGGCTGCTCTCCATCCACACGCGCCACTGGGGCCCCCGCTGTGACCGGACGAGGCCCGCTCCTCCCCCGGCCTGCGGCCTTCCCGCCTGTCCTTGCCCCAGCGCGAGCCCGGCACAGCTGGTGACGGGGACAGGCGGAAGGAGGCCTGGCTTGCAGGCAGGCACGGCCACCCGTCTGCTTGGTGGCTCGTGTCACATCGGTACGCGGGGAAGATGCTAGCGCCCCTGTCCCCGGACGCTGCACGAGCACGGAACGGCCCGCGTCAGGTGCCAGCGGCACCGCGTGTGGCACAGCAGGCGCGTGGCGGCCAGCGCTCGGACGCAAACGGTGACCGCCACCCCCACATCTCCGGCCCCGCGTCACCGCAGGAGCGTGAGGAGAGCTGTGCCCGCGCCGAGTCCCCCTGGTGACACCCGGGACGGCTGGAGGGTCTCGCTCCAGTGTTCCTCCCCGGCAGACACACGCGGACTTGCACGGAGCCCAGCGGCCACCAGAGGGAGACGCGGCACTTTGCGGGGGAGCAGGAGCCACCTCCGCGGTGTCTGCGTCCTCAGCGGGGCGCTGGCTCCTGTCTCAGCCTCCGACCCGCAGGCCGGGCAGCCTGAAGGGCTAATCAGGAAATGCGAACGGACGGAGGCCGAGAGTCGCAGACTGTCACTTGGTGTCGGGGTGCGCGTTTCAGCGGCGACTGCAAGCCCACGGGCCCGTGGGGTCGCGCCTGGCTCTGCCACCCCCGAGCCGAACACTCCAGACGTGTTTATTCGTTTTGGAAATGGCGGACGATTGCCTGGTCCCGGTGAGCCCAGTCCAGGTCCCGGAGTGGCTTGCACGGGGCTCGGGGTGGGGGCCCCCCCGGGGCACCTTCCGACCGGCCTTGCGGGGTGACGAGGCCGTCGGTTTATACACGAAGGCAGAGGGGCCCCCAGGGAGTCCCAGCCCCAGAGCGTCCGCAGACAACCAGGCTGGCCGAGAGCCCACGCTCCACTGTCCCCCGTGTCCCCACTATTGTGGGGGCCGTTTGTCCCGAGATGACGACCCCTGCGGGCCGGACGGCGGGCGCGGGCTCCTCTCCGGGGCGGGCGGGAAGGCGCACGCGGGCCCGGCCCCCACAGCGGCGACCGCGCCGGGCTGCGGCGCAGGCCCTGGAAGGAGCTTCACGGTCCCCTGCGCTGATCTCGGGGGGACGGGCTATCGCTGCCTCTTCTGCGGACGGAGCGAGGATAAAAATAATCCCGTCTCGGAGGCCGGCGGCGGGGATTAAACCCGACCCTATTTGCAGAGAGCTTAAGACGGACGGCGCCTGGTAAACAGCACGCGCAGCAGGAGCCGCGTCCGAGTCGGACAATGATGAAGGTCGATGGTTCGCGTGTAGAGAATCCCGGGGAGTCCACCAAAAAATTATCAGGAGTGCTAAACGGGCTCAGAGAAGGTGCCGGATGCGCGATCGATATTTAGAAGAAATCAATCGGGTTTCTAGGCGCTGGCCGTGAGCGGTCTGGAAAATGAAATTAAGAAAACAATTTCGCCTGCAACAGCGCCCAACTAATAAACTGCTTCGGAAGATGTGCGAAAAAAAAAAATAAGAAAGAAAAAGAAAAAAAACAAAACAAAAAAACAAACAAAAAACCCAGAAAACCTCACGGTTTGAAAACGACAAACGAGGCTGAAAGTCAGGACAGCCTCAGTACGGGACACGGCTCCCACGCTCCGGCGTTACCATGGCGACGCTCCCCTGGACGGACCTGCAGACGGTTCTCGCCAGAACCCTGCTCACCTCTCTGTGGGGACAGACGAGCCGGTTCCGTTTCACGTGGCACTGAACGATGCCCCGGACAGCCGACAAAGGACCCCGAAAGAGAAGAACGGGGTGGAGGGACTCATGTTCCCCGCCTTCCGGCAGCGAAGACGACGCTGATCTCGGGACAGAAGGCGACACGAGAAGAACAAGCGAAGAAATCCCGCTTCGCCACAACGCAGGAAACCGTGGGCTTCACAGCTTTGTCCCGAAGCCGCCGCCGCGTCTGCGCCCACTGCGGGCGCGTGACAGCGCTGTGTGACAGCGCTGTGTGACAGCGAGGTCCCCGGGGCCCTGCCTGCGTGGGCAGGCGCCGGGCGCCACCAAAGGCCACGTGGACATTCGCGCTGCTGTGCTGGCCTCACCCTCGTCCCCAGGACGGTGTGGTCGTCCCAGGCTGACGCTCTGTCCCCGCGGATGTGACTGCTTGAGGGACTTCGCACGGCGGGCGGGGGAGGGGTCGCATGCTATGTGTCCCAGGTCACTGGCCTGCTTCACTCAGCGTCGGGCCCTCGAGGCTCATGCAAACCGAGGCTTAATCACGTCTATGCTTTCACTCCTTTATTTTGAAAAGAGCGGCTTTTAAACAAAATCAAAGAAAAACGCTCATTTTTCGAAGCATGCTCAG
Organism: Macroglossus sobrinus; assembly: GCA_004027375.1. NCBI lineage: Eukaryota > Metazoa > Chordata > Mammalia > Chiroptera > Pteropodidae > Macroglossus > Macroglossus sobrinus. Next base: position 9,724 of record PVKZ01009124.1, read on the forward strand.
CAAGGGCGTCTGTCGGATGCCTCGTGGACACGCGTGCCGGGGCTTGCAGCCAGCGGGACCTCCAAGGTCACTGACCCCTTTGCCCCCGTGTGTGGGAAACCCAGTCCCCGGGGATCGCGGGTGGGGGGTGGCGGGGTGGCTCCCGGCCGGACGTCCGGGTTCCCGAGGGGCGTTCCGGCCGTTCCTTCACGTGGCCAGGATGCCTGTGAAAATCCGTCACGAGGCCTGTCTGTTTTCCGACTTCAGAGACCGTGTCCGGCCCCGACAGGAATGAACCGTCCACGCAGGGACTTCATCATCAGGGTAGTTTTAGTTTTGGTTGTTCTCGCTGGTGCGGCTTGTCGTCAGTGTGACATGACTCACAAGGAGGGAGCACAGTGTGACATGACTCACAAGGAGGGGAGCACGGTGCAGGTCACACAGGGGACACCGGTCAGAGGGAAACACAGAGAAGGTGGACGTCTCGAGAGGCGCCCCGTTTTCCAGCCCCCCGCGTTCGCGAAGTGTCCTGTACCTCACTTTCTGGCTGAGGCGGGCATCGCCGGGGGGGTGCGTCCCATGTCTAGAGAAGTGGCAAATCACACGGCGATAAAGAGTCAAGACCTAGGATTAAAACTCACTCATCCTTAATCCCAAATTGATTAAAAAAAAAAAAAAACAAAGAGGGTTATGCAAAACTTAAAGTTCATTCAATGTCTCTCTGAGTCTTTCATTCATTTTATTTTCCAACCAGATTCTCAAATATTTGAAAACAGTCTCGATTTAAAATAAATAAATAAATAAATAAATAAACGCGTGGGCACAGGGAACAGTTCTCAAGCCACACACACTGTTTGCGGAAGGAAAGGAATTCCTTCGTTACGAACGTCCTGGCAGCCAAGACGTCACAGAATCGCGTGCCCGCGAACAGCTGGTGGTTTTATAGTTTCTGCTAACTGGAATCCAGAACACCTATCGCTTGCTTCTTTGTTCTTTTTTAATTTTTTTTTTCCCAGTGGAGGTCTCACTCCAGTATTCCGCCAGTCCCCTGGGCACTCGGACAAACGGAGTGGACACGACACGGACCCCTCCATGGGCCGCGGCCTTGCCTCCAACCGGCTGGTGCACCCGCGCAGCGTCCCTGGCCGGTGGCGGGTCCATGGGACAGCAGGAGTGTCTGGGGCTGTCATCGCTGTGTGATATTTATCACACAGCTGGCCCTCGCGGTGGCCTTGTTCGGTAACGTGGGCGGTTCGGGAGCGTGCGACGCCGTCCTTGTCCAGACGCAGAAACGACTGACGTTCCTTAGTAGTTCCCGTGTCGCGCTGTCTCACGACGTGACATTTCTGCTTAGCCCTTTTACTTGTAACTATTTCCTGGACCGTAAGAATCCGGGTTGATTATCAAGGATGGTTCAAGATGAGAAGTGAGAATTACAGCTGCATTTGGAAAAAATAAAATAAAATAAAATAAAACAAACAAAGAAACAAAAATCTAACCAAAACAGCAAACTGACAGTGGAGCCAGGAGTGTCATGGACGGAGGTGGCGGTGCCACCCGCAAGATGGTCCAGATTCCTTCCACAGCTGTTCTCAGCTGCTGGGATTTAAACCACTCGGGGAAAAAGCAGAATCATCCACGATTTGTAAGGACACGAGCAAGACAGATAACTACTTTACTCCTGCGATTTTTATTTTTATTTTTTTTACTCCTGTGATTTTTTTTTTCTTTTTTCTGGACTATAATTGAAACGGTTTGCGTGGGGCGGGTTCTCTGTCGTCGTGGAAATAGCATCGACAGGGGCTTTGTTCGTTTTTGGTGTGTGTGGCACCTGCAGTCTGGACCTCGGCCACGAGAGGGCAGCACTAGACCGAGCTAAGTGTCCTCCAGGCTCAAGGAAGGGAAAGGAAAACACGCCCAGGAAACAGAAGAACAAGGATCCTGGGTGATGTCTTTCCCTTCCCCGAGGATGCGGGGTGGGTCCGCGCTCTGTGTGTCCAGACGGCACCGCGGGGGTCACCTTGAGACACGGAGGTTGAACGTCGGCGTCCGGCTGGGCTGCTGGACCGCGCCCCGCCCGTGCAGGACGCCGGTGGGGATAAAGCAGCGGTGACCGGTGACTGAGGGCGTCACACCCATTTTCTCCCCTGCTCCTCGCATCACACCTTAATCAGATGTATTGTCCCCGGGGGCCAGGAGCCTGTCGGCTTTTCAGTGCCACAGTTGTCCGGAGTCGTCCCACGGCTGGCAATCCTGTCCCCGCCCCCCTGCCGTTTGCTGTGGCTTCACTGTTTCCTTAACGAACGATAAATGACACTTTGGAGGGGGGGGTTGGCCGTGGGCATTTGCATAAACCTGCAGGTACGCTCTTGGGGTGCGTCTGGGCCCCCCTCAGTCCAAAAGGCCCGTCAGCCCTGGGGGTCCAGGGAGCGCTGTCACCGTGCTGTCACCCAGACCCAGCGGGCGCCACGTGACGACACCAGCTCCGGGATTCCCCAGTTGCGGGCCGTGGTTTGGGTCAAAAACACAGGGTCCACCTTGTTTCCGAACAAGAGAGGCCGCGACGGAAGGAAAAGGCCCAGGGGTCTGAGCCACCGGCCGCGGCTCCAAGGGGCACGGCCGCCCTGCGGCTCAGGTCCTCTGAGCCA